>CAUYRB010035587.1:0-11951 GCA_963574695.1 Propithecus perrieri
CCCAAAGCATAGGATGAAGTTGAAGTTCCTTGGTCTGCCTGAAATCCAGACCTGTGGAGGAGAACAAATTTTTTTCTTTCCTTTCCTCTTATCTCATTATCTATTGCAGAAGAGCTACAATGCAACCACATCTGAACAGACCTTTTCACAAGACAATGTCTTTCTCTCGGAATCGTTCAAATTCCAAAGAGAACTGTTTGCAAATTAATCTCTGTTCCCAGATCCATTCATTCTCCCTAGTGATCCTTTATTGCCCTCAACAGAATTCCTTTTCTCCCCCGTCCCATAACCTATCTTGTCACCATAACCTGTTTTGCCAGGATCCAAGGCCCTATTCTGTCTGTAACCTCAAGAGGGTATACAAGCTTCTGACCTTGGTGGGGGGGACATTATTCATTCTGTGATTTTGGACCCCCCCACACACATTAATAAACGTTTGCCTTTTCTCCAATTAATCTGCCTTTTGTGAGTTGACTTTTTTCAGCAAATCTTCTGAGCATGAAAGTGAAGTTTTTCCCTTGGCTTCCATATTGGTAAACATAAGTAAGTGTTTCCCTGAGTTCTGTGAGCTGCTCTAGCAAATTAATTGAACCCAAAGTGGGAGTGGTGATGTAACAGAAATAACAGCCTGGAAAAGGGTAAAACGTTTTACAAGCTGTCTCTTTAAAACCCCCTCACCCTTTTTGGGAATGAAAACCTGCATTCCTGCCCAAGGCCAGTAATTAGAGGGGCAGGGGAGTGTCCATTATTCTTTTTACCATAGGAGAAGCTCAATGGAATTATCCTGGAAGAGTTCATGAGATTGTCTCCATCAGAAGTGCCATAGTTAAACAGCAATAGCCCAAAGCTGAAAACTCCCTTTAAAAGCTCTGTATTTCTGCTTATAAATAGGATGGTTGTACATTAAGATGAGAGTCTACCATCCTCCTTATATGCCAGAAAACTAATAAACTTCTCTTTCCTTTTCCTCAAGCCAATTGTCCTCCTTCTTCTGATGTGGCCACAAGGACAAGTATTTGACTTTCAGTAACAGTGATGACTCCAACTTAAAGCAGTTGGTCAGACAGTCCAGAGGCTGGGACTTCTGACTGGTGGGAAGGAGGGAGTTGTCTTGGGTGACTGAGCCTTCAACTGTGGGATCTGATGATATGTCCAGGGAGACAGCATCAGAATTGAATTGGAGGGCACCCAGCTGGTGTCCTTTGCAGAATTAACTGCTTGCCCAGTATATGGAAAGAAACCCCCGGTCACAGAAGTCTTCTGTGTTGATTGTTGTTGAGTAAGAGAATAGGAAAATGCACTCCAAGTTTGTACGGTTTTTTTCACCATCACTTAGGAATAAACTGAACAAAAGATGTGCAAGACTTGTACACACAAAATTGTAAAACACTGCTGAGAGAAATAAAAGATCTAAATAAATGGAGAGACATTTGATGTTTATCAATCGGAAGACAAGATTATCAACATGGCTATTCTCCTCAAATTTATCTACAGATTCAACAAAATTCCTACCAAAATTCCAGCAAGCTGTTTTACAGACACTGACAAGCAGATCCTAAAATTTATGCAGAAATGCAAAGGATCCAGAATAGCAAAATAATTTTGAAAATGAAACAAAGCTCAGATTATTTCATACCAAGATTTTCTATAAGAGCCCAGAAAAATAAACACTCTTGGTCTATTGGTTTTGGGCAAAGGTGCCAAGACAATTCAATAGGAAAAAAAAACCATCTTTTCAACAATTGGATATCTACATACAAAACAATGAATTTAGACTCACACAATACACAAAAATTACCTCAAAATGTATCTTAGCCCCGAGAAATGAAATAAAATCCTACCTCCCAACTGACTGAACAGACCCCCTCTTGGCCAAGGGGATCCCCAGAGAAACCTTAAAATCTGAATTCTCAGCCATGATGGGACCAGAGGTCAGACACACATTGTTACACTCCCTCCCTCACTAACCTCACTATTAGGCTTTCTCTCCTAAGAGTTAAAAAGAAACCAGCCCTTTTGAAAGTCTTGCTCCATCTCTAACTTACACAACTGACCAGCATTCCTTCCCGATGACAGACTACCCACTGTGGACTGGTTCTGGCTGGTTTATAGAGCCTGAGCACAGGATGCCTCTGTGTCCTCTGTTTCACCTTTTGCCTAATTTTAATGCATTTAAATGTTAAGTCTCCACCCCAAAGTGAATATGAGACATATGTAACATACATGTTTGCTTACTACACATGCGCATGCCCCATCATAAATATTCATAGCTCCTCCTATAACCTGTTGAATATGTATACTTAGCTGACCCATTCAGCATAAATTTCTGTCTCATCCTTCTTTCCCTCAAAGTGCCTGGATATTTGCTTTCTGCCAGAGTCTATGCTTCCTAGCCTATGGGATGACCAACCTGCAGGTTGCAACCCATTATAAGAAATAAAGCTCTCTGCTCTACAGGATTTCAGTGAGCAGCAGCGGCAGCAGCTTAAAAAAATTAAAATTAAAATTAAAAAAGATAAAGAAATAAAGCTCTCCTTTCCAAATTTATGAACATGGTGATTATTCAGTTGACAGCCCTCAACATAAGACTAACTAACCACAAAATATCTAAAAACTTGGAATAAAACACTGTGAGAAAATTTTCATGGCTTTTGGTTAGACAAAGATTTCTTAGATATGACATTAAAAGCATGATTAATAAGGAAAAAAACTGATACACTCAAATGTTTATAGCAGCACAATTCACAATTGCAAAGATGTGGAAACAACACAAGTGCCCATCAATACATGAGTGGATTAATAAAATGTGGTATATGTATACCATGGAGTACTACTCAGCCATAAAGAAAATGGTGAACTAATACTTCTTGTATTAAGTTGGATGCAACTGGAGACTATTCTTCTAAGTGAAGTGTCACAAGAATGGAAAAACAAACACCACGTGTACTCACCATTAAATTGGAACTAATTGATCAACACATAAGTGCACACATGGAAATAACATTCATTGGAAATCCAGCAGGTGGGAAGGGGGAGGAGGGAATGGCTACATTCACACCTAGCAGGTACAATGCACACTATCTGGGTGATGGACATGCTTACTACTTTGACTCAAATGGTACTGAAGTAATTTATGTAACCAAAACGTTGGTTAATCCCCATAATATCCTGAAATTTAAAAATATATTAAAAAACAAAAAAAGAGAAAAAACTCATAAATTCAACATCATCAACTTTTAAAAATTTATATTTCAAAAGATACCATTAAGAAAACAATAAAGTTGGGTGTGGTGGCTCCTGCCTATAATCCCAGCACTTTGGGAGGCCAAGGCAGGAGGATTGTTTGAGGCCAGGAATTCAAGACCAGCCTGGGCAACACAGTGAATATCTGTTTCTACAAAAATATTAAGAAGTTAGTCTCTGTGGTGGTGCATGACTGTAGTCCCAGCTACTTAGGAGGCTAAGGAGGGAGGATCACCTGAGCCAGGAGTTCAGGGATGCAGTGAGCTATGATAGTGCCACTGCACTCCAGCCTGGGCAAGGAAGACCCTGTCTCAAAAAAAAGAAAAAAAAAAGGAAAATAATGAAATCACAATTGAGAAAAAATTCTTTGTAAATCATATATCTGATAAAGGATTCCTATCCATTAAAAAAAAAAAAAGCACTTTTGCAACCCAAATAAAAAAGACAAATAACTCACTTAAAAAATAGTCAAAAGACTTACATAGACATTCACCAAAGAATGGTCAATAAACAAATATATGAATGGTCAATAAACACATGAAGAAATGGTTAACATTATTAGCCATTAGGGAAAAACCATTAAAATCACTTGCCCCCTACTAGGGTGGCTATAATTAAAACGACAATAATAAGTATTGGAGAGCATGTCGAGAAACTAGAGCCCTTAAATGCAGCCACTTTGGAAAACAGTTTGGTGGTTTTTTCCAAAAATTAAGCATAAACCTACCTTATAAACCCACAGTTCCACTTCCAGGTATGTATTCCAGAGAATTGAAAACGTATATCCCTACAAAGACTTGAATATTATGTTTATAAAAGCATTATTCATAATTGCCCAAAGTGGAAAATTCCAAGTGGGCACCAGATGGCGAATGGATAAAGGAAATGTGTTATATCTATATACTGGAATTCTATTCTGCAATAAAAAGGAACAAACTACTGAAACAGATGAACTTCAAAATATCATGCTAAAGGAAGGAAGGTAGCAATAAAAGACCATATATTGTATGATTCTATTTATATGAAATACCCAGAAAAAGAAAATCTATATAAACAAAAAAAGTAGATTAGTGCTTTCCTGGGCCTGGGATTGGGAGTGGAAATTGAATGCAGATGGGTAGAAAAGAGCTTTTGGGGGTGATGGAAATGTTGCAAATTTGATTGTAGTAATGGTTCACAACGCTGTAAATTTACCAAAAAAATCACTGCATTGTACATCTAAAATGGGTAGATTATGGTATATAAATTATAGCTCAATCAATCTGTTGGACACACTTGAAGCTCTGACTCAGGTGGGGCAAAGGCGATATACGTAACCTAAACATTTGTACCCCTGTAATATGCTGAAATAAAAAAAATAAAAAAATAAAAATCCTAACGATTTCACAGTAAGTGATGGGACTGCGATTTAAACTTAGGCCTGACTTGCCTTCAAATCTGTGTTCTCTTTTGTGATGACTTAAATCCATAAAAATAGACCTTTTGAATTTGCAGGTAGCTAGGAAGTGAAAAATTTTAGGAAAAGGTGCCTTCCAATAACAATTGGCTTTTGAGGCTTTTTTCACATCTCCTTGATGAAATATTTGCCTTTTAGATTTTGATTAGCCCATGCAAGATGCAGGAAAAAAATCGTTCTTTGGAAAACCTAGAACACACTTTGCAGGATTATCAGATTCCAATTCTATGGGAGTTATTTTACAATTCTGTAAGTTTTAGATAACTGTGATAGCATAGTGAAATAATTCTAGTCTATACACATGCAAATGAATTATGTCCAGTAGAGGGAAAATTCTTTCCTACCATCCCTCTCCCCCACAGAAAAACAGTTTGCCTCTGTTTGTGCCTCCATTTCAATATTCATGATTAATAAATGTATCTATTCTTTGTATTGTAAAAAAAAAAACAAAAAAGATTTTAGTTAGTCAATTATTATTTGCAGGTTATTATTTTTAATTTGTTAACAACTTTGCTAACAAAAAAGTCACAGAAAAAATTTTGGAATTCAAAACATAATATACTTTAAAATGATTTGTTTTCCCTTATTCAACGAAAGTAACAGATTGTATCAGCAGCCCACTCATCCTGATTTCCAAACTCTCCATTGTCTGTAACTTCTTGGAGCCAGAACATCCAGTCTGGGAGTGAGTCACCTTACCCAACACCAACACCTGCGTATAACACGATCACCCCAATACTAATTCCACTGAGATTTTCATCTAGCTTACTTTTCTGCACCTCTAATGATCCTGGCTTAATCATATGGCAATGTATCAGAAAGACACAATTTCTTTACAAAAAAAAAAAAAAATAGAAAGAAATTTTCCTGTCTTTCACAAAGCAAAGCAAATTTCTAATCTAATAATTGTGACTCTCATTGCTTTTCCTTTCTTGAAAGTTTTCAAAGGCTTTTTGCAGAAAACTATTCCTGAAGCTCCTCTCCTACACACACCCCTTGCCTAACTAAATCCTAGTCATCCTGGTCTTAGTCTAAATGTTACTTTATTTATTCATTCATTTTTTTTTTAAGGTATCACGTGCATACTATAGGCAAGGCACCGTGCCGTGCTAGATTCTGAGGAGTAGGTGAACAACAGGGATAGCTATCCTTTTGGAGATTATGGGAGTTAGGGGAGTAAAGAAACATTACAATTTAACAGCTATTTATAACTATATAAATTTAATCATTAAAGGATGAGTGCTATAGAGGAAAGATGCAGGTTACAAAGAGTAAAACTAGGGGATCTAATTTAAATCGAGATGTCTCCAAAGGCCTCTTGATAAGTGACATTGAAACTGAAGTATAAAGAACAATTATCATGGCAAAGAGGGAGGAGAAGAGTTGAATAAACCAAAGGAAAAGAGGAAAGAGACCCAAGTTTGGGAGCACCTGAAAAGAGCCCACTGCGGCTAGAGGACAGTGAGCAACATGGAGAAAGTCATCGAGATGAAAGTGAAAATGTAGACAAGGCCCCGCAGGCCTCCTTGAGGATATTTACATTTTGTTTTTAAGGACAAAGGGAAGCCTGTGGCTGGTTTCAAACCAATAAATAACGAAATCTGATTTACATTTCAAAAAAGTCTCTATTGTTACTGTATTGAGATTGGATGAGGCCAATTAAATTAAGAATGTGTAACTCCCAGATTATTAAAAGAGGCAGTTTTGGTTGGGAGTGAAGTGGATGAAGAAGGCATTGGCGGTTCCAGTTTCTGGTACCCTCTAATCTCTCCCCCTGGGTAGAAAAGACAGGTAATGTCTGAGTCACCTCCCTCAGGATGGGTATGACCTGTGATGGCTGTCACGATAACAAAAGTTTTGTTTGTTTGTCGTTATGGATCAATGTTTTGTTTGTTTGTTATTATGGATCATGGTTTGGTTGCTCCTGGGCCCCAGATGATTTTATGTTCAGGAGAGGGGAGGAGTAGCAACAAGCAAGCAGGAGGAACACGATAGCATCCTCGGGGCACCATCCTTCAGTAGCGGTTCTTCTGACTTCTATCATCAAAACCAGGGGTCTGCTCTTCAATGACGCATCTCATACTTGAGTGGGAGCTTCTTTCTCGTTCAATAAACTTTCGACATTTGCAAGAACATCAACATCGAAGAGCCACATCAGAAACCAGTATGTTTTGGGAGCTACTGATTGCCAGTAATGTAAAATAATTCTGGGAGTAAAAGTAAAATGTGTTTCATCTTCCATCTCTTCCCTGAAGTCTTACAGGGAACCTCTTAAAGCTCTATTTTTGATTCTGTCACACTGAGAAATGAGAAAAAGGGAAAGAGCAAGCATCCTTATGTTTACATATTATTATAAGAAAGCAAAATTAGAAAGAATTGAAGATTTAAAATATCTTCTTTACATGGGAAAATGTCATGTCTGGAATCTGCTTTAAAATAATTCAATGGATGGGGATAAAAATAAAGTTGATAATCGCTGAATCTGCATGTTGTATCCATGGGAACTCATTAGACTATTTTCTATTTTTATTTGAAATTTTTCATAAAAAAAGCTTTAAAAAAAAACCCATATGGATCGAGGAAGTGAGCAAGTGGACATTCTCTGATACACTACCAAGAGCATAAGTTGGCATAACCTTTTAAAAAACAATGTAGAAGTTCCTATCAAAATTTAAAATGTGCACACATTCTGGTGTATCATCAAATTTAGCCTTCATAAATAACATTAATATTTATTTAAAAGAATGTTCACTGTACTACGATAATATTATGGAAACATAAATGCACATTAAGTAGAGCAATAGTAAATAAGACAAAGAAATACTATACTCATCTTTTTTTATGAGATAAACTTGTAGGTACTAATCTAGAAAATGGTCCATATTATATCATTAAGTGAGTTTTTAAATTGGAAACCGAATTATTGGCATTATGCACGTGTCCCTTATACACTGATATGTATAACTTCAGGAAAAGTTGAGAAGGATACAATTAAATGTACAATAGGTAATGAAGTATAGGTTTGCTTTCATCCCTTACTGTAAATATTTTGTCTTTTCTTAAGTAGTGGGATTACAGGTGGCTTTTATTATTTGTTGTACCCAAGATCACACACTTAGTGACAGATCTAAGCTATAAACCCAAGCGGTCTGGCTCCAGAGGCCTGCTTTTTAACCACTCACTAAACTGTCTTTATCTGGAGCACTATATAAAGTAGGAACTAATAAATTTAGGATTTATTTTTATTTAGTTCTTACCTATCATACCCAGAGTCGCTGTATCTTCCTAATACCAAATATCCCTTAGCATCCTGGCATCAAGAGTGCCTATTGGCCGGGCACTGTGACCACGCTTATAGTCCCGGGTATTGGGAGGCTGAGGTGGGAGGATCTGTTGAGCCCAGGAGTTTGAGGCTGCAGGGAGCTACGATCCTGCCACCGCACTCCAGCCTGGGCGACAGAGCGAGACCCTGTCTCTAAAAAAAAAAAAGAGAGAGAGAGAGAGAGAAAGAGTACCGTTCGTTTCACGAAGTATTGACCCATAACATTTAGGCCCTGGTTATGTCCCTCAGAGATCTATTTACAAGAAAGAAAGAAAGAACAAAGAACTATTTACAGGGCTTTAACATAAATCACTGTTAATTGTGGTACCCTTGAAATTACAACAACTTAGTTTGGGCGTGTAGTTAAGCCAATTATTTTGAAAATACTACTGAAATGTTCAGTAAGCAACCACCCCTCTGGCCCCCTTTGCCTGGCTTCTCTGTCATTGTTTGGAGCTTCTGTTTTGAAGCACAATAGCCTCTTTGTTGCAAAGCCACAGGTGAAAAAAAACTACTCCTGCTCAAAGGTGACAGGTTCCCTTCATCATTAATCCCAGGATGACCCCACCCCACCCTCCAGAAGTTCTCCGACTATAAAGGTTCTCATGTGTATGCCTGTTAAAACCAAGTTCCTTTAGTCCTGTTCTTGTCTTTTTTTCCGACCTCTGCAATTTCTTTTTCCTTGAGGCATTTTATTTAAGTGGAGGCTCTAGGTTACATAAACAAGGTAAGGAACATTTTCTTGCCTAGCCAACTAAAAGAATCTTCTTGAAATAAACTGAGGTAGGATTAGTAAAAAAGAGAAAAGCTTCTGCCAAAAAAAGCAAAGAAATTGTTGTTAATAGTGCCCGGAATTAATTAGATGGGCAGCTTAGCAGCAGCGTTGCATTACTAGTTTTTTCCTTTATCTCCAGCAGCTTTTAGAACACTTTGATTTTTCAGGCATATTTTGGGTCCAAGATTTCTTTTATGAAAAAAAAAAATTTTGCTTAACTTAGACAAAGCACATGAAAGCAATTTAAAGCCCATATAAGATTAAGGAGCTACCAGTTTTTTCCAAAGCATATTTTTAAATTACCCTGGTCTTTTATAATACATTTGTTCAGAAGCTTGTGCACTGGGCCTGTTTACTAACTTGAATCTGAAAATATTTTTGCTTTTAAATCTCTATGTAAAATTCTACAGCAGATATAATGAGTTATTTAAGATCGATATTGGTCTTACTTATAATATGGAGAATTAATTCTGTAGCATTATATAAGTCCCATGTACATCTGTATGCAGATGTAAATGATGCCTATCTTAAAATCTTTTCTAAAAGAAATATTACATGAGTTAGCACATACATAACAGATAACACGATGCTCAAAAATACTTACCAGATTCTTTTGTCTACTAAAGGTTTTGAGAATTTTTCCCCCAGAGTGAAATGAACAAATTTTATCTGATCTTCATATTAAATAATTGAGAAAAACTGTCTGTCATGGCAGCTACTCTCCATAGGACTATAATGACAATTTGATCTCAAAAAAGTACCCTAATGGTCAAGTGTTAGTGGCTCACGCCTGTAATCCCAGCACTCTGGGAGGCTGAGGCGGAAGGATTGCTTGAGGTCAGGAGTTCCAGACCAGCCTGAGCAAGAGTGAGACCCCGTCTCTACTAAAAATAGAAAGAAATTAGCCAAAGAACTAAAAATAGAAAAAATTATCCAGGCATGGTGGCACGTGCCTGTAGTCCCAGCTACTTGGGAGGCTGAGGCAGGAGGATCGCTTGAGCCCAGGAGGTTGAGGTTGCTGTAAGCTAGGCTGATGCCACGGCACTCTAGCCCGGGCAACAGAGTGAGACTGTGTCTCAAAAAAAAAAAAGAAAATCTCAATGGAGGAGCATACATTCAAGGCAACTTGAACCTCCTGGGGATACGGTTGGAGGGAGACTCAATTGAGCTCTCTCTTCACACGTGCCCACTTCCCCTTTGACCTTCTCCAAGTTTTCACTTAGCACAAAAGCCCTCATCAGAAGCTGAGCAGTTGCTAGCACCATACTTCTCGCCCTGCCTATAGAACCATGAGCTAAATAAACCTCTTTTCTTTATAAATTATCCAGCCTTGGGTATTACTTTATAACAACAAAAAATGGAGGAAAAACTCCTCAATTGACTATCTTCCCACCAGATGATAGGAATACATCAGAGATGGGGGGAAAAGAGAAAATTACTGTGCACTAGTTTTGGAAATGTGTCTACTAATTTGCTCTGTTTGGAATGACTTGTTTTTCATAAAAGTTTCTGATTCCACCAACATTGAGTGGCATGCCTAAAATTTTCTGATTTTTGTCAGATAACGTGCAAATCTAGTCAAAGTTTATAATTAAGACAGCAGGAATTTCATTCACAAAATTATTTTCATTCATTCCTGATCATCTAATATATATTCCTTTAGAAAAGAAAGGAAAGAAGGAAGAAAGGAAGGATAGAAGAAAAGGAAGGAAGGGAAAGTAGGAAGGGAGGGGCAAGATCCCCGTCTTCCAGAGTGCTACAATCTGTTTTTTGTTTGTTTGTTTGTTTGTTTTGAGACAGAGTCTCACTCTGTTGCCCAGGCTAGAGTGCAGTGGCATCATCATAGGTCACAGCAACCTCAAACTCCTGGGCTCAAGCCATCTTCCAGATACGAAACCTGCCAGCACCTTGACTTTGGCTGGCACCTCGATCTTTTACTTCCCAATCCCCAGAATACTGTGAGCAATAAATTTCTATTATATAAAAATTACCCAGTCTGTGGTATTTTGTTATAGCACAAACACAGACACAGAGGCATTCAAAATGTAATCTTTTTACCCTTTCCTATTTTGGAAATATTCATTTCACAAAATATTTTTCTTTTTTTTTTTTCATAGAAAGTCTGACTCAAATTCGTCAAATATTTTGGAGGTGCCCAAGTGCCACATCCTGTGTTACATGCTAAAAATACAGCCCTGAGCAATCCAGGCATGGCCCATACCTGTGCAGAATTTAAAGAGGACTTAATAAGTTACAGTAGAACAGACTAAAAATCTGCAAAAGATAAGTAGATATTAATTTTTCTGATTAACTTAAAATATCTCTAAGGTATGTTTTATTTTTTCTTTTTTTTGAAGAAGCAAGCTTCAATCTGATCTAAAGTATTTTTAATTTCTCACTTCACCAAGCTTCACTATTATCTAATGGATATATTGAATTTAAAGGTTAGATGCAGAAAAAAATAATATTCTATTATAGCAAGTGCCTTCTAGGCAGACATTTAAGATAGATATTTCCAAATTTCAGTCTTACAGATTAGTTATTGTTATTGAACACAGCGACAAATATAACAGACTAATTATGCTGTTTGGAGAAGTGGTTTTTAAAATGGTCACAATTACTGTAGTTGATTAATTTTTTATAAGCTTGGACAGTGCCAAAGGGCAAATCTAATCTATGGAAATTAAGCCTAAAATTATTTTTAGCCTATTGAATGCAATTTTAAAATGCCTTCTAAAGGAATTATCACATATAACAGACATAGACAGAAATATCTGAAATCTAAGTTACCTAAAATCTCTTCTACAATAAAAAAATTCTCCTATAGTCTATAAGGTTTGAAAGAAAATAAGTACAGATAAGAAAACCATCTCAATATGAATTCTTCTGGCTCATGGGAACATATTTTAATTTTAAAAACCACTTGGTATACTTGTTCTTTTTGAAGTGCTTCCCCTATTTCCACAAACTGAAAAGTATAATTTAGATTTAAGTCTTCTCTGCGAGAGTTGATTAGAAACATTCCTAATACACAAAATTCAGAGGGTGAATTCCACTATCTGAGGTAGAAGAAAAAATTACTGTTATAGAACAAACAGGCTAACTTCCTCACAGTCTTAGAGTCTTCTCTGATGTCTTCATTCTTATCTAATTAC
>CAUYRB010035588.1:0-10052 GCA_963574695.1 Propithecus perrieri
TTCGAAACCAGCCTGAGCAAGAGCGAGACCCTGTCTCTACTAAAAATAGAAAGAGATTCATCGGACAACTAAAAATACATAGAAAAAATCAGCCGGGCATGGTGGCGCATGCCTGTAGTCCCAGCTACTCGGGAGGCTGAGACAGAAGGATTGCTTGTGCCCAGGTGTTCAAGGTTGCTGTGAGCTATGATGACGCCATGGCACTCTAGCCCGGGCAAAACAGTGAGACTCTGTATCAAAAAAAAAAAAAAAAAAAAAATCTAAATCCCTTACATTCAAAAAATAACTTGAAAGGAAAAAATCTCTGGATTGCATTTTATAGAGTGATAGTAAAATACCTGTAAAACACCTGTATCCTGCTCTTAATGATATCTGGGATCCATAACTCAAGAAAGGGACAATTTATAACTTACAAAGGCACATATATACAAAGGATTTGATTATCCTGAGATATAATCCCTTTGAGTAAATAGTTTTTAGGAGAAAGCCTTTGGAAAAAAATCCCTTGTTTTCTTCCCCAGAACAAAGAAAATACTGAATTATCATACTTTCCAGGAGCCATTGACTTTTTAAATGGAACTGAGAATCTTCAAATACTGTTTCTGTTCAACTAAATATTTGTCTAATATTCTTCCTTTTCATATTCTTGAAACCAACTAAATATCATTGCAGTACATTCTGTAGGCAGCTGGTCTTTCTATTGTAGCATCTTTCTTGTTATAGATCCTTCATCAGTTCAGGTAAGCAACACCTAGATTAACACAATTGGATCACATTAAGTCTCAGTTTTGCTTTTTTGTCACTGGATGGTTCAGATACAGCCATAAATCAGTTTATATCTCTGGGAAGATCCCTTTAAAGTTTCCAGGCTAATTAGATATATGCAGTTGTACAATCTTATATAATCCAGTGGCCCTTGCTGATGGTCAGAGCCAAAGGCAACAACACTGTTAGTTAAAATTCTGCACTGATATTATATGCCAAATTCTGGGTGTCTTATGTCATAGAGACTTTGTATCTTCTTCTGGCCAGAGTCTTTCCTTCTGGCTTTTCAGTCTTCTTCTTAAATTTAAAAATATAGTGTCAGCCGCTAAGAACAGACTCTGTTAAGAGGACTTTGGACAATCATTGTACTTCTCAAAGTTAGAGTC
Organism: Propithecus perrieri; assembly: GCA_963574695.1. Lineage (NCBI taxonomy): Eukaryota > Metazoa > Chordata > Mammalia > Primates > Indriidae > Propithecus > Propithecus perrieri. The sequence goes on from CAUYRB010035588.1 coordinate 1,152, forward strand.
AGGTTTAGTATGTATTCTTTTAAGCATAATGGGACCTGTGCTTTGGTCCTACCTGAAATACCTTCTGGTGCCATGGGAAGAAGATGGGCTTTAGAACCAGAGATAGAACAGAGTCTAAACCCTAGCATCATCACTTACTAGCTCTAAGTTGCTTAACCTCTCCATTTGTTCATCTATAAAATACAGATAATGACTACTTTATAGTAGTCATTATAGCTATATAGCACTATACAGTATATAGTGAGGTTCTAAAGAATTAAGTGAGAAAACGTGCTAAAGTGATTAGCACAGCACCTGGCACTTGGTGAACATGCAAAAATATTATTAATAGTTTTCTTCTTATTTTACTAATGGAGGAGAATGCTAGACTAGACAATAGGTCTGGTCAAGTGAGCCACTGTTTATGTTCTTTCTAAGCAACTACAAAGCAGATGATCTCAGGTCACCTGGATTTATTTAATATACCTTTGAAGTTATTGCTGAATATCTATTACGTACCACGAGACATGGTAAGTCCTCATCCCCTAAGGAGCTCATAGTCTAATGGAAAAGATAGACGAATGTATCAGTAATGACAGGGTACAATGAGAACAAAAGAGGAGTGGTATTAAACATACTTTAGACAGCCAAGGGAAAAATTCTAGAAGTACTGGTACTTCAGCCAAGCTTGGACTTCTAGGCAGAAGGAACAGTATTTACAAAGGCACAGAGGCAAAAGAAAGCATGTTCTTTTCTCAGAACTGCAAATAGTTTTGAATTAATGGTGAAAAGGGAAAAGTATAGCAAGATTAAGCTGGAGAGAGAGGTAGGTGTCAGATTTTGAGGTATTTTCTGTCTTACTAAAGGTTCTGGACTTTAACCAGAAAGCAATGAAGAACCACTGAAGGGTTTTAGACTGGAAAATGGAATTTTCAGTGTTCCATTTTAGAAATAAATATTTTAGCAGAAAAATAAGGATACATTCAAGGAAGGCTTGAGATAAGAAAGGAAGGAAGAAAGGAAAGAAAAAAACTGTTGAAGGCATTCATAGTGATCTGAGTGAGGCATTATGAGAGCTTGAAAAAAGGTAGTAAATGTGGGAATAGAGACAAACAGATATGGGAATTATTAAAGTAGAATAAAAATGACTTGATTATATAATCTCTGGGAGTTGACAGATGAGTGTAAGGAAGGCACTGAAGATGACTCTTAGGATTATGGCCTGGAAGACTGGATGGATGATGGTGCCATCTACCAATATGGTAGAAATGACAGAGGAAGTTGGGGTGGGAGGCCCAGGCAGCAGCAAGGATAAGTTTAGTTTGGGGCATGTTCCATTCTACATGCCTGGGAGGATGTTCAGCAAATAGTTGTCTATGTTGTGCAAGAGAGCTGGACAACAGAGCCAACTAGAGAGATTGATTTGACATATGTGAGAGCTATAAATGATAATCCAACCCAACTATTAACAGTTTCCCTTTCATTTCTAATAACTAATACGTATTAGGTGCTCAGTAAATATTTTTTGGGTTGAAATTACTATGGCTACAGCTTTTACCCTTGGTCTCTTCTATACATGCTTTGAAAAAAAAGGTTGATCTATCCAATTTTACTCGGCAGTGGGCAACTTTGGGTCAGGTGGTGTTGGTAACGTTTAATTCGGAAACAGCTTCTTGATGACACATGATCACTTATTACTTGAGCTGACTGATACAAAATTGGCCCTTACTTGATTATCTTAGGTATTTTCCTGATTATTAATCAGCCTTCTCAGTTGTAACAAAATTATTTGGAGAGGCCTTGAAGTTCCTGTCCATATGAATAGATTTGGATATGCTATTCACAATGCTAGGGTTAGCATATAGCAATTTGAGAAAGCCTATTTGTTTATTAACAGCTGATCTATTTTTGGACAACTCTATAGCAGCTTGTCTGAATCAAGTGGTAAGATAAATAAATTGGTATGGTAGAATTTAGAATTTACCAAGTGTGGCCAGTCATGATGGCTCACACCTGTAATCCCAGCGCTTTGGGAGGCCAGGAGTTTGAGACCAGCTTGAGCAACATAGTAAGACCCCATCTCTACAAAAAATTTTTTAAAAAATTAGCTGGGTGTGGTGGCATGGGCCTCTGTAGTCCCAGCTACTTGGGAGGCTGAGGCAGGAGGATCGCTTGAGTCCAGGAGTTTGAGGTTGAGGTGAGCTATGATGATGCCACTGCACTCTAGCCTGGGCAACAGAGTGAGGCCCTGTCTCAATCAATCAATCAATCAAATGTGAAAATTTATTTAAAAAAAATAATTTGCAAAGTTTTTTCATATACAGTATGTTATTGTATTTGATACTTAGAACACTATGAGTCAAACCAAGTATTCTCATTTGAAATATGAGGAAATTCATATATACTCTTGACAAGAATATTTTATGTATCTCAGATATATTGGCAGATAGAGACAGCTTTGTTGTCAATCTCTCAATTCCATCTTTCATGTCCTAAGTCATATTCATAATCAGCCAATGAAGGATCTGCCTAATCTGACTTCAGCTGGTGCCAGTTTGAGATGCTTTTGAGTTGCATGTTCTAAGATGGCTTGGGAGTGAGTGAAGCTGGCCTGAAGTTCCTGAATGTGGTGTCTTTCCTTTCCTTAATAGAGCACTGGTTTATATTCATCACAGTGGAGGCTGGTTTACAAGTTAAGGAACAGCAATGATTTTCTTATACATATAACATGACTTGAGTACTAAAATGTGTACGCTGGTCTAAGCTATGTCATTTACTCCAGGATTACTGTCTTAAAAGTTTATTAAGTTTCTATGTGGTATGTATTAATAATATGGCCAAATGATCTGACCAAGATTTTAGGCCTAAATGGCTTATTTACAGCTTTCTGGTGAGCACATGCAGGTGTTACTTGCCATGACATTGGCTTCTGTTAGGTTATTCATTTTTCAAATGACCCATATTCCTTTCCTACTAGTGTGAATTCCTTCTTCCTTTTTTCCACCTAGAGCAACTTTCTTTTAACTTCAGGAATAGGTCCATCTACTGTAATGGTATCTTCTCATCCATATTCTCTTTGATGTATAGTCATCCTTAGGGATCTGTGGAGGATTGATTCTAGGACCTCCCCTGGATACCAAAATCCATGAGCGCTCAAGTCCCTGATATAAAATGGCATAGTATTTGCATGTAACCTATGTATATCCTCCCATATACTTTAAATCATCTATAGATTACTTATAATACCTAATACAATGTAAATGCTATATAAATAGTTGGTTATATTGTTTAGGGAATAATGACAAGAAAAACATCTGCACATATTCAGTAAAGATGACTTATTTATTTATTTATTTAGAGACAGAGTCTCACTCTGTCCATCCAGGCTGGAGTGCAGTGGCAAGATCACAGCTCACTGTAGGCTCAAACTCCTGAGCTCAAGAGATCCTCCTGCCTCAGCCTCCCAAATAGCTGGGACTACAGGTGCATGCCACCATGCCCAGCTAATTTTTTAATTTTTTGTAGAGATACAGTCTTGCTGTGTTGTCCAGGCTGGTCTCAAACTTCTGGCCTCAAGTGATCCTGCAACCTCCGCCTCCCAAAGTGCTAGGATTACAGGTATGAGCCACTGTGCCCAGCCTGAATATTTCTGATCCATAGTTGGTTGAATCCACAACGAGGAATCCACAGCTTTGGAGCGCCGGCTGTGCTTGTTGTAGAACTATTTTTCCTGTAGCATGAGGCATTTAACCCAGGAGGGAACTCTCTGTGTTTCCAGGATTTATTTCTTCGGAGGCTGGAGGTGGTGTGTCATTCATCTGTGAAGAAATACATCTCAGTTGCTGGGTCATTTTTATTCTGTTTACAAAGAAACATTTCACTATTTTTGATATGTTTGATGCCATGACAATAATTGGAGTAAGTTTATGCTGGATGTACTCAATTTCTATCTCCCTGGCAACTAGTCTAGATTTTTAGCTTCTCCCTGAGGGCCTAGTGTGAGGATACAGATGGCTTGGAGACAGTAAACATTTTGCAACCTTATCAGGCTCCTCAAGAATATGTTTTGATTGACTCATAAATTGCCTTGTATCCTGTGCATAGTAATAAATTAGGTATTTAGAAATGGCAAAGTAACTCCTTTAAGTAGGAACAGAATATGATCTACAAGGAAGACCATAGGATTACAAAGTGCCGAGTACTGTGTGAGATGCATTGAAATTATTTCTCAGATTAACGATGTTATAGAAATATGACCAAAGTGAGGTTGGAATTGCTTAAGCTTCTACTATGTGTAGTGAAGAGCAGTTCTTCCTTTTAACCACCTTAGCAGCTAAGATTTTTGGTTTATATTAGTATTAATATGTTTGAAGTTTCTTAAAAATCATACTGATTCTCAGAGTTCACTATATTTCCCCACTTATTCCTAATCTTCTTCCTTTTGTGTATGTTCATTCATTTGTAGAGTATAAATGGCATTCGCACAGAGGAGGTGGCTGTCGTGACAAAGGGGCCATCTACTAATCCAGACTCTGAATGGGAGGGCCCCAAGCAATCAGTAGTTCCTAGTAAGAGCCAGATGCCCACCCCGTCGGAGTCACCACAAAGCTTTGCCTTTGGCTCCCTCTCCATAAGCAGCAAGGAGACAGAAGAGAAGGAACAGGGGGCAGCTAGCTCTCTTGATGTTAAGGAGATGCCGAGAGGCCCAAATGGGGAATGTATAGGAGTGGAGGAACAGGCCAGTGCCTTAAAGTTCTCAGTAACACCAGCTTCCTGTCAGCTGCAACTTGGTGAAAAAAAGCCAGAGAATAGTGAAGAACCAGGAGAGCTACTTGGAAAACAAAATGGATCATTTCTTGATTCTCGTGTGGGTAACGAGTTCCCCACCCTCATTCGAAGTTTCCAGGTAGTAACTGATTTGATGATGCAGGTCTAATGACTCTCTTTGGCAGAGGGCCAGAATCTATCCCGTGGAGGAGGTGGTAGTGGTGTGGTGAGGGTAGTGGCCTCTCCGCTTTTTTCAAAATCATAGAGTAAAATTAAAGCCTTTGATTGCTACAAAGAAGTCCATTCAGAGGAATTAATTCCATGGCTGGAAATGCCTTCTCCCCTGATGACTTAACAAGACTCCTAGGAGTGAACTCCAGCTATTTGTCTTTAGGAAGCTGGTATAAGTATGTTCATTTCTTCCTCGCTCAAGTGCGGGCTGTGGAAGGAGGTGAATTTTGGAGACTTCTATGGTGAGGAGCCTCCAGCGTTATGAGGTCATGCTCAAGAAATTCAAATACTCTTAATTAAAGGGGCAGCTGATTTTTTAAATGAGATCTCAGGCCCCCAATAATAATTTATATACTGCAGCCACATCGTGCAGCCCACCACTCCCACTGACTCCACTCACAGGGGCTTCCAGGATCATAGGCACTAATTTCTTATGCTAAGGTGAATGGCTACTTAACCTTACCACATCAAATGTAGTTTTAGGTGATTTATAGTCTTGGGGAAGGTAAGCAGATGGACAAAAAGGCCTTTGATATTCCGCTAATGCTCATTCTTCTGAAATTCTGAGATTAATCACCAGGTGGTGGTAGAACTGATTTTTTTCTTTCCAATTTTCCAAATACTGTTTCTTCTCAGTAACTCCAAAGTGAATGTCTGACATTGATTTGAAAGAAGTTAATGAATTCCACGGTAATGCATTCCAGTGCCATTGCTGTTTCATGTACCATTTGTACTTAGTGGAGGAAATGTGGCTGATTTTCTTAATTATAATGGTACAGCCACAAGGACAAATAAAAGTGATTGCTATTTGGCAAATAGTTTTATATTCAAATTCTGAAGGTCAGTCTGAAATGTTTTATATCACCAATCGTAACTCTCTGATCTTATAGCTTTCCATTAAGCTTATGAAAGTGATTATATTAATGCTGCTTTTTAATATCCCTCATGATTTGATGCCTTGTCAGGGCTACTTTGGAATAGTGTCCAAGTCTTGGGTACCTTTGGAGATTGAGCTAGCCTTTTGCTTGATTAAAGCGACACTTTGATCAGATCAATGTCAGAAGATTGACTTCTCCACAGCCTTCAGAAGGACTCTGATAACTGTTTCTTTACTGCTTCACAGCCTCCCCTGGTGAAGACGCAAACTGTCACCATCTCAGATACTGCCAATGCTGGGAAAAGTGAAATCCCAACCAAGGATGTTCCTATCGTCCACACTGAGACCAAGACCATCACTTACGAGGCTGCCCAGGTAGGACATGGTTTGATTCTTCAGAGCCAAAGACTAAAGTAAACACAGTAAATAACCTTTCTTCACAGGGTTTCTAGTCATTTGCTGCAAATAATGCCAGGTTTTTCTGGGGCAGTTCTTTTTAGAAGAGATTACTGATCTAAGGATGTCCCAAACTATTAAAAGCAAAATTGTCTTGGATCTGAATGCTTATATCCACTCAATTCACTTGGGGAAAGCAGTCTAATGTAATGGTTAAAAACATGAGTTTTGGGTCAAAAAAACCTGAGTTCAGGTCCTGCTTCTTCCATTTACTAACTCAGAGCCTTGATCTCCCCTGCCCATGTTAGTATCTACCCCATGGTGGTGTTATGAGGATTTAAGTATTTAAAATTTTTTTTACATCCTATTGTTAGTAAAATTTCTCTTTCAATTTTGGTAATCTGAATGGGCTAGAGTCGATTTATGTTGAATTATTTTTCCTTTTTTAATTCACCAAAGCCAAAGGTAAGAAAATCTATTCCGTCTATAAAATGAGCTGTTAATTCATTCCTGCAACAATATTTATTGAGCATTTATATATTAAGCCAAGCAGTGTACAAGGTAGATACAGTCCCTACTCTCTGGAACTTACATTCTAGTAAGGAGAGACAGGCAATAAAACCCATAAATAAATGTATAAATAAATTTCGGACAGTGCTAATGCTAAAGAAACTGAAATGGGATAAATAGTTAGACAATGTGGGATTAATGAAAGGTTACTACTTTGGGGCTAGGATAGTCAGGGAATTCCTCTGTGAGGAGGTAACATTTTGGCTGAGGCCTGAATGATGGGAAGGAGGCAGCCATGTGAAGCTTGGGCTGGGTGCTTTTACATAACTCCTTTCCGTTAATCTTCACATCACCACGAGCCAGATGATGTTATCTCCATTTAGGAAACACAGTGTAGGTTGGCAGTTAAAAAGCATGTGCTTTGTGGCTGGATGCAGTGGCTCATGCCTGTAATCCTAGCACTTTGGGAGGCCAAGGTGGGAAGATCACTTAAGGCCAGGAGCTCAAGGCTAGCCTAGGTAACATAGTGAGACCCCTGTCTCTACAAAAAATTTTTAAAAAGTTAGTCTAGTGTGGTAGCATGCACCTGTAGTCCCAGCTACTCAGGAGGCTGAGGCAGGAGGATCTCTTGGCTTGAGCCGAGGAGTTCGAGGCTGCAGTGAGCTGTGATTGTACCTGTGAATAGCCACTGCACTCCAGTCTGGGCAACATAGTAAGAAGAACCCATCTCTAAAAATAAATAAATGAATTTTTAAATGAAATAAAGCAGTGATTTTGGAAGATGATTCCTAAAGCTGTGTGTTGAATAAATTAAAGTAGGGGGAGGCCTAGAGACAGAAATATGACTGGGGCAGGTCTGGGGAGATTCTTCTACAGAACTGAAGTGTAGCCTGAGGAAATGAAAAGAAAGAGATATGTCAGTCGAGAGAGAGAAATGAGTGAGTAGGACTTTGCAGTGAAGGGGACTGGAAAATAAAGGAATAGGAAATGACTTTTAAGATTGTGCACACTATTAGCAGAGGATGTAGGAAAGAATTACTTGCATATGGGCGGGAATCCCTTTAAGTTGTCATTACCATGGAAACAACCTAAATGTCTGTCAGTAGGGAGCTGGTTAAATAAATTATGGTACATCCGATTAAGGTAATTCTATGTGACTGTAAAAAAAAGCTTCTGATGGGAACAATGTATGTGATAAATTGGTAAGTGAACAATTATGGTGCACTATTGGGTGAATAATATGCTACTGTTTATGGAAGGGAAAAGGGATCTATAAACAGCTGTGTGTGTAAAAGCTGTGTGTTCATAGGTTGTATATCAATACACTATCTCTGAATGGGTACTCAAACAACAACAACAACAAGTACAGTGGCCTCTAATGAAGGGAACTGGGACTGTGGGACTTTGGTCAGGAATGGGAGGAAAAATGACTTTTCACTGTACAACATTTTGAAGTTTTTGAATTTTACAGCATAAACATATCAAAAAAATTTTTTTGAATTTATTTTTATTTCAGCATATTATGGGGGTACAAATGTTTAGGTTACATATATTGCCTTTGTCCCACCTGAGTCAGAGCTTCAAGCTTCAAGCATGTGCTTCCCCGAGATAGTGCGCACTGCACCCATTAAGTGTGAATATACCCATCCCCTCCTCCACCCTCCCCGACACCCGATGAATGTTACTACTGTATGTGCACACAAGTGTTGATCAGTTAATACCAATGGTACACATCCGACAAAGAGCTGATAACTAGAATCTATATAGAACTCAGGAGAATCATGAAGAAAAAACCAACAACCCTATCAAAAAGTGGGCAAAGGATATGAACAGAAACTTTTCAAAAAAAATTTTTTTAATGGTTCAGAATAAATCGTTTTAAAAGTTAGAGCCAGCTGGGCACAGTGGCTCACGCCTGTAATCCTAGCACTCTAGGAGGCCGAGGTGGGCAGATTGTTTGAGCTCAGGAGTTCGAGACCAGCCTGAGCAAGAGCGAGATCCCGTCTCTACTAAAAAAAATAGAAAGAAATTATCTGGACAACTAAAAATATATAGAAAAAATTAGCCGGGCATGGTGGCGCATGCCTGTAGTCCCAGCTACTCGGGAGGCTGAGGCAGGAGGATCGCTTGAGCCCAGGAGT
>CAUYRB010035589.1:0-17584 GCA_963574695.1 Propithecus perrieri
ATGTTCTTGTCAGGTGTTCAAAACCGATCAGCTGTATCGCACCAACACACTGTCCCCTTTTGCTTAGATCCAAGGTCATACAGATTCAGGCTAGTCCTATGGGGAAAGTATTTTTTCTCCTATCTCCCTACCTTCAGGGGCAGGCTCTGTCCTGGAGGGCTGTGGGAGGGGTGTTGGCTGAGACTATCACAAGGCCCGGCCTGAAAAATGTTTTCTCTGGTTTCTTTCCTCCTCCGAGGGCAGGTTTTCACCTGCCAGAGGGGCAGATAACCCCCCAGACTGAGGGAAGGGTGCTTCCTGGGGCTACCTGGTGTCTCAGCTCAGGAAGTGGCGACCCTTATTATTCCACCCCTCCAAGGGCAGGGTTGACTAGTTGGAAAGAAGTACACACTTCAGGGATGCTAGAGAAGTCAGGCCTAAGACCCCTGAGGGACCCAGACCAGAAGGAAGCCTGTCCTGCTATTCCACCCCAGTGGATGTGGGGTCAGTCCCTTTAGTACGCAATATTGGTGGTCAGATCGTAGTCAAGGGTCATCCACCTCCCCCACAGGGTCACAGTCCAGAGAACAGCTTCCCTTGTTCCTCCGCACTGCCAAGGACGGGGAACTAATTCCTTGGGAGGAGGCGCTGATCGCCAAGTCACCGCGAAAATGAGGCTACAGGACCCCGCTGGGAAAACAGCCTCCTTCACTCTCTACTCGGCCCTTCCCACAGTGGAATCTGTCCGTTTGGCCGGCAGCTCCGGCCACCAAGTCGCAGCAGAGAGGTGACTGCGTGTCTCAGCTTGAAGAGCGGCCTCCTTGGTCACTAGACACTCTCAAGGGTGCACGCTGTTTCCTTGGTGCAAAACAGCCCCGCTGTGGAGATTCAACAATTGGGCTTCTGCGGTCATGGGCTTCAGACACACACCCACACACATACACACTCGCAGAAAGAGAGCAAAGAGGAGGAAGAAGGGAAAGAGAAGGAAAGAAGAAAAATGTGTATATATATATATGTGTATATATATATACACAAAAAACAATAAAGAGCAAGAATTAAGAGAAATATGTATATAGAGAAGGGAAAAGAAAAAAAGGAAAAGGAAAAGAAAACGAAAACAAAAAGAAAAAAGAAAAAGGAAAAAAGAAAAAGAGAACAAAAAGAAGAAAAAGAAAAAGAAAAAAAAGAAAAAGAAGAGGAAAAGAGAAAAAAACACACACAAAAAAACGACCCCTTTACTCCGCCTGGAGGCAGAGGCAGGTCCTTTGGCACGATATGTGGGTAGGGGTCGAGTGGCCTGGCAGAGGGGCTAGTTACGTTGTCTCGGATCACAACTATACAAAAAATTTAAAAGAAAAAAAAAAAATGGCCCCTTTACTCCGCCTAGTGGCAGAGACCGGCCCTTTCGCGGGGTGTGTTGGGGCGGAGGTCGAATCGCCGGGCAGAGGGGGACTTATGTGTCCTGGATCACAGTTCTGTAAGCAGTCTCCCCCAGTTCACTCTCAGTTCCCCGTCATTTTTGTGGACACCACCAGCGACTGAATGGAACAGGGCCGCCGGGGACCGCCTGGAAACTCGGCAGCAATATCGCTCTTTCTCTCTTTTCTGCTCTTTCGGAGGCGGGGCTTGAGTCTGCGGCTGCGACGGACTCCGCAGATTTGGGAGAAAAAGTGGCTGCGCGCGCTACTCTCCTCCTGTCTCCTCCTCACAGGGCGCGACCAGCTCTGCTGCGGAGGCAGCAGCTATGACTCAGGCGGACGCCCGGGCAACAAGTCTCCGCGGTTGCAGGCTTTGGGGTCCCCAAATTGCAGCTGCCCACCCCCTGCTAGTCAGCGCTGAAGCCGACTGCACCAGGAGGGCATCCGGAGCCGGGGTCCGCCGTTGCCTATTCCCAGAGCTGCGTCCCAGGGCCGCCTGCCGAGCCCACTGCCCGCCCTACACACGGGGACTCTGGACCGATCCGTGGGAGGACTCTGTGCTGTGTCCCTCCCAGCACCCCCTGAACTTTCAGCGATTTCCCTGGGTAGAGCCTCTTTTATGGAGTTCTCCTCCCCCGATCTAGTCCTGGCTGTCTCCTGTGGCAAGAAGCTGCCTCTAAACTCTACCTTGTGGGCTCCGGCGGCCTCCCATCTGAAGAGCGCGCGCTCCAGCCGGTCTCTCCCCTCCGATGCCGACCCTGCACCGCGCTTCGCTGCGTTCGAAATGGACCCAGCTCCTGTCTCGGCTCCCCACTGCTTGTCGGTCTGTGCTACCATTTCGCACTGACCTCTGGCAATTCCCTGCCTGCGTGGGAATGGGGTTTGGTAGGGGAAGAGTCTTCCTGTGAGTCAGATCTCACTGCCCGGGCGAGCCCACCGCCGGGCGCGGGCGCGGCTGTCCCACGCTGGACTTCCCCTTTGTCCCAACTCTCCGGTAATTTGGGAGCGCTTATCCAGCTAACCTTATTCTATCCGCGGGACCTCTTGTCCCTCGCTGCTTCTCTGTTGATTCACGAAGCTGATCCTGCAGGGGAGTGCCTCACTCGCATGTGGGTGTCCGTGTTCTTCACCTCCCCCTCTGGGAGCAGAGAGCCTGGAGGTCACCCCTAATCCGCCATCTTCCCGACCGCCCCCCCCCTTTTTTTTAAGTAGCTGAAAGTTTCAGAATTTTATATCCAAAAATTGGGTACATGCTTTGAAATTAGGGCTGAAAATTCTTTGTTAAAATATAAATGACAAGTCTTCACATAGGCTATGGAGTTACTTTTAGAATGTGGTATCCATTGGAGAAAATTGTAAAAATGTACTGTTTGCCATTTGTAAATTTAAATCTCAACACTTCCCCTGTATTTCCAGTTTTTTTGTCCAGTTTTTGCATCAGCTCTTCACCATTTATGTTTTAACAAAGGCTTCTGATTCTTATTTCAGGAAATAATCCCTAAATTCATCTATCATTCCCACATTCATTATTCATCAAATCTATTTTATGCCTCTTATGTTCTTACCTTCAGATATTGAGAGGGCAGGGCATAGAACTTTGGAGCACCTACCCAGAGTGGTTGTCCTGGAGTGAATTTGATGCTGTTGCTAATTAATTCTTTTCTTTGAAGTTAAGAAATTAAACAGCTGTTCCAGCATTCATGGCATTTCTCCATCTTGGGGCCCACTCTCACCCCGTTATCATGAGGACTGCACCAAACAGGATACCTCATACCTCTTACAGGCTGTAGTTCCTAACAAGTAACACTGTTGAAAAAGGATTCACAGCCTGTATCTTATGAATTCCCATGGCAGCTTCATTAGTTTTTACAAACTATTTTCTTAGTTTGTAAGAATCTTACTAGGTATACATACTAAATATAAATGCCTATAGTTTTTTAAAATTGAGGCAGTGTTTGCTCTCCTCCAGTCATCTTGTGCCTTTTAAAAATTTTAACCTTTTTTTTGGTGAAATGTAACACAAAGTGCATAAAGGCAGATGTACAGTTCAACCAACTATGAAATAAACACCTGGGCAATCACTACCCAGATCAAGAAGTAGGACATGCCAGCTCCCAGAAGCCCTCATGTTTGTTACATCTCTTTAAAGATGAAGACAGTTGTTCCATGAGCTTGTCCACAAATTCCTATGTTGTAATTCATAGAAGTTAGGAGGCTACAGTTCAGAGTAAGATTCAGTCCTTTAATATCTTGTCTTTGGATTTTAGTTTCCTCTTTCTAATGTTTAGTTTCTGTGTATATTCTGAAGATTTTCTTTGACCAAGAAAGTAGGTATAGAGTTAAGTATGTTGTCTATAATTAGTTGTTACAATGTAATGTAACTAAACAAAACTTTTTTCCCATTTTACAAATTTCATTTCATTCTGAGATTGTTTCCTGATACTGATTTTAGAGATTGTTCATTCTTTTATACACACGATACATCTATCTTTTAAACATTTCCTTTGAAAATTTGAGCTCATCAGAAAAATACCTACTTGGCCATGTTACTCTCTTTAAGCATCTCTTCTATTTTATTGGAATCATGTGTTTGTGAAATCAGAATTTAATCTTTTAGGGACTCTGGACACTTCTGTTGAATGTATTCATACAGTCTTAGAGAATGTGACATTTTATGTTTCTGTGTCTTTTTCTTTCATCTCCTCTTTATCAGTCTTTTTGCTCTTCCGTTTCTTCCCCCTGCTTAGTTCTCTGTCCACTTCTCTTTCCTCCTCTCTCTTTCCCTGAATTAAACATGATAGAAACCAAAAAGTGCCCCACAAAACTAAATTTATAAGTAACTAATGGCATAGATGCTCAGGTTGTCTAGCTGTGGCTGTGGGACTGAAGAGAAAGGGAAACAAGTTCAGATGGGTAAAGAGTTGGACTGAGGTACACATAATGTGACCACTGAGCATGTCATCTGTAGTGACAGTATCTTCTAAAAAAACAAAAAAATGAACTGTGAACTTTCTTTGCTGTTGAATTTATGATCTGTGATTAAGCATTTCTTTTCCCTTGCAAGTTCTCTTAGTTATTCATAGTAGATGTATTTCTCAATTATATTTACTTTAAAAAAGTATTTAGTAACACAGAATGTAGCATAATAAAACTTTAAATCATTAATGATAGTCATAGATTGATACGTAAGCTGTTGTTCCTGTTCATTTCTTGTACTGGAAGTGGTAATCTTTGACAGTGTGTTTCAATAGTAAGTTTTAATAAGGGGAGAATATTTGGAACAATTAGCTAATCTAATTATTAGCTTATTATATGTAAGCTGTTGTTCCTGTTCATTTCTTGTACTAGAAGTGGTGATCTTTGACAGTTTGTTTCAATAGTAAGTTGTTTTAATTGTTTTAATGAGGGGAGAATATTTGGAACAATTAGCTAATCTAATTATTAAAATGTTCTTTTGAGCTTACAGCATAAGGTATGACTCATAAAAGAGTTTTTCTGTAAAAGCAATCTCAAAATATAAAGAATTAGGTTGCAGCAGCTCTCTGAACATTGATTGTGATGTTGAAAATTAATCCAATTGGCAGTCATCCCTTAGAAGTATTGATTTCTGAGACCTGTATATGTACTTGCACTCTATAGTAAATAAGAATATATCCTAGATGGAGTCAAAATGTGAGTTTTAAGCATTTAATAGAAGCATTAAATATTTTAACTATTTTTTTTCTTTTCAGTAGAGTTAAATAATTGTTAGAGATGTGGTATGCCCATTTCTAGGACATGGTTTGGAACATTAGCGCAATTTTTCCCCAAGAACATCTTAGAGTCCTAGTTTATAGGTTGTGTTCCTGAGAACTCCATGAGTTATGAGAGTTTCCTCAGGGATCATTTTTGGTATTTTCTCCCATCATAGAACGTTATGGCATCACCTTGGAGACACAGTGTTAGTTCAGGGAGTCAGCATGTTACCAGCCATGTCAATTGGAGTCCCATTTGGTGCTTTTCTGCAGGAGTAGCAAGGAAAAACTGCCTTTTCTTGGATTTCTAGTAGTGTGTGGGCTGCCAAGTGGCTGCCTTCCTCACTCCATGCAGAATGCAGCACATGGAGGGTGCCAGAGCCAAGAGGTTCGAGCCCTGATGACACTCTAGGAATCTGGGTCCTGAAAAGGTGGAATTTCTCTACTCTAGAATTTCTCAGCATGCTACCCACTTGCATGATGAACACATTCCCTTTTTGTCTAGGCTTTTTTTTTTTTCTAAGCAGAGTTCAGAAATATGACCAATACCTTAGGGAAGTTGGCGAGTTAGGAACTATATTAGCAGGCTATTGTTATTAAAAGAATCACAGAGAATAGATTGTTAGTTTTTAATTTTTTGATTATTACATATTTTTGCTTATTTGTGATGAGTGAATCTACATCTGGCTAGAAACACATTTGAATGTAATGTTTTAGATACCTTCTCTAAAATGTCTATTCTGAGAACAGGATTACTACATGGTCCCTGAGTGCTGACATTCTACTCCAGAGGCTGTGCGGAGTACTATGAGAATGCAAGAGCTGACATGCCGATTCCAGGGCGGTCTGTCAATTATGAGCCTCACTTTCAGGAGTTCAGCAATTTTGAAACAATATCTTCAGGCTTTGTGGGACTGTTGGGGGGTTGCTGCTATCCAGGGCGTGCTGGAGATCACTGTAGAAAGGAATAATGTTCAGTAATTAAGCCCTGGAGAGTGGAATTCTTACTGTAGACATGACCGTTGGAGTCTTAGGGCAAATTGAGGAAGATTCTTTATTTGGCCAAATGAATCTTGAGGCATCCACCTTACCCTGGAGTTATTGTCCTCATTCATAGCAACAGACACTTTCACAAAAGCTTTATTAAGCAAAATATTACAACATTCTCCATTTTACTCTGCCATTCTGCTGTCATTTTTTGCGAGCCATATAACATTAGGGATAGGAGGAAGGGTGTTCTTTCATCTTTTATCTCCTGGCTTGCAGCATTCTTAGATCAGAGCACCCTTTCTTTAACATTACTACCACTTCTATTAGTCTGCTTATGTAGTGTTAGAATGTAAGCTCCAAATACTCTTGGGTAGCCCCAGCCAAGTACCTGACACAACAGGTGCTTGATATATAATCTGTTGAATGAGTAAATGAAGGTCTTAAGTTATCTAAATTTTAGTAACTGTTGGGGTGGATTCTCATCAGACAGGTGCAGAGAACAACAGGTATTTTCAAAGCAATTAAACTTTACCAGAACACCATTATGCAAATATGTAGCACTGGGATGCCAGGCCTATAATGTTAATGAAGTGTCTGTGTTTGAGTTTGTATATGTTTTGGTGGGGGGGTGGGGTGGGAGGAGTCTCTTAATATTAGGCCTCTGTACGTTTATTGATACTCTTTGATAGAAGTAACTGTTGAAGATTGCTATTGAAACATATATACTTTTATTTTTCATGTGTTTTAAAACTTGTCAGAAATATGTGACAAGCTAGCGTTGGGTTGATTTTCCCAGGTGGCCCAATGGTGCCACTGCCATCTCAGCCACCCAGCCTGTCGGATCCTGGAGCAGTGCCCCAGAGGAGAAGATGCAACTCTCTTGGGTAATTGTGAGTCTGCTGAGAGGGAGTGGGGGCAGTTTTAATTTGAGGAATTTCCATATGATATATTTGACACAGTAGCAATGGGTTATTCAACATTTAAATGGTAAGGCCTCCAATTGCCATTTATAGTGTATATGCTGAAGAAACAAAATGGTGAGTTAGTTGGCAATCATCATCTTTCCACTTTGGTTGAATTTCAAACTGACAAACTGTTACACTTTAAGAAACTTGATCAAATGACAATTTTAAACACATACCAAATTCTTAGAAAAAACATATGATCAGTTATCTCTGATACTGTAGTTTTTTCTATATTAAAATCAATTTTAAAACCTTCACTGGAATTAGTAACTTTTTAAACATTCCTGGTAAGAATATTTGCATTTCTTTTCCTCTGTGTTACTTGTTCTTGGACTCTACCTTCTTGTCCGACTTCCAATTTCTCTTCTCATTTTTTCTTTTTCAACTTCTTCCTGTTGTCTTTACTTCCATGTGTCTCTTCCTTCCTTGTGTTGGTTTCTTTTCTTCCATCTGTTTCCGCATCTTCTCTATTTATTCTCTGATTAGCTCCATTTAAATCTGCAATTTCACCATCTCTCATTGGTTTATTTTTGGATTGTTTATAAATCCCAGCAGTTTCAAATGGGATAAAAGCAAGGTATGCTTCCAGATGAATTATCCTGTGGCCGCCACATTTTTAGAACCCTTTGCTAGAATTTTCCTTTGGTCATGCAAAGGAGATAAGGCATTTACTATAGGCTTATTATAGGGCTAAAAATAACATAATTGTTTCTTGGCCAGTAGTATAGCTGGGTAAATTTCTAATCTTGATCACTTAAAAATTACTAGTGAATTTTCCAGGGTGATTATTTAAAGTGCTATACTGATAATAGATACTGAAAGTAAGCTGTATGCACAACCTGGTAATTTTTAAAAATCTCTTTTAAGTATTCTAGATCTACCTTGGAGCAGATTAATTTTTCAGTGGCAGTCCTCACTTTTTCTATATTGAGTTATGTCTTGGTACCACGCTTTATTGCAAAACTCTCAGATCTAAAGGATTTAAAGTTTATTATTGCGATTTTCGAGCAGGATAGAAAGAAAAGAAAAATAATTTCCCTGAATGAAGGGACCTAGTTCTTAGAAAAGCATTTTGATCTGAGGACTGTGCTGTGATAAATAACTCTTACTGTATAATCTGGATGAAATTAACCCTGGGAGAGAACCTTGTATATCCCTGAGGCATTAGTTGGCCAGTTGTGATTGTGTATAATGTTTTCACATAGTATAGTGCACAAGTGCACGTGTGAGCAGAGCGTAAATGCATCCTTCCTTCACCTTTTTTTGACTGTTTTTTTGGAGACTCATTTTGGAGGGGATTTATCTAACATTTGCTTGAGTTTTCTCTTTTTGTCATCTTGGTAATCTTATTATTTGAGTAGAATTATGATGCTTGCATTTGAACGTAAATATATAGCGGTAGAAAATTTACATAACATCAAATTAATTATTCTTGGATTTATATCTGAAGGACTGCCAATATTTTCATATTTTTTCCTATATCTTTACAAGCTTTACTAGAATATTAAATTTAAAAATTTTAGGATTTTTTTCTTCCCAAACTTCTGAAGGAATATACAAGATTTTAAATTCATTAATTTTCAGAAGATAAAAAATTTTCATTTATTTAGTAAGGGTAACACTCTGGAGTATGAAATAATACCGAAGTGTATAATTAGGGAAAACAATATTGATTGAGAATTATATGACTCTACAAACAGATTTCTTCCTGGGAGACAGGTACTTTCTGAGATTATGTATATTTCTATAGTTTCCTATGCATGTTTTACTAGACTTCTAAGAAAACCTTTGGATAGTTTCAGGATAATAAAAATTATTTTTATATTTTCATTTCAGTGTAGTTCAGTCATTAACAAATTATCCATTTGTTTTATTTTGGGAAAATCGTATATTCACTTGCAGTTGTAAGAAATATTAATAATACAGAGACATTCTCTGACCCCTTTACCAATTTTACCCTAGTGGTAACATCTTATCAACTATGGAACAATGTGATATTCAGAATATTGATAGTGGTATACTCAAACACAGAACATTTCCCTCTCATGTTGCCTTATAGTCACACCCATTTCCCTCCTGCCACCTTCCACACCACTCCTGGCAACTACTAATCTGTTCTGCATTTCTATAAATTTATCATTTTAAGAATGCTGTATGAATGGAATCATATACTGTATAGCCTTTGGGGAATGCCTTTTTTCCACTCAGCATAGTTCTCTGGCAGTTCATCAACATTGTTGTGTGTATCAGTAGTTCATTCCTTTTTATTGTTGAGTAGTATTCCGTGAAATCTATGTACCACAGTTTAACCATTCATTCATTGAGGACACCTGAGTTCTTTCTGCATTTTGACTATTACAAATAAACATTCATGTACAGATTTTTTTGGCAAACACAACGGTCCATTTTTCTGTGATAAGTGCCCAGGAATGTTATTGCTGGGTCATATGTTAATTGCATGTTTAATGGTTAAGAATCCTTTTCTAAAGTGATAATGCTATTTTACAGTGTCACCAGCGATGTATGAATGATTGAGTTTCTCCACATGCTCATCAGCATTTGGTATTGTCATTATCTTTTAGCCATTCTGAGAGGTGTGGTACTTAATTTTGGATTTAATTTGCATTCCCCTAACATTGACCATTTTTTTATGTGCTTGTCATTTGTTATCTCTTCTTTGGTGAAATGTCTCTTTGTCTTATGCCCATTTTCTAATCAGATCATTTCTGTTGAATTTGGAGAATTCTTTATATATTTTAGATATTAGTCATTCGTTGAACATGTGATTTACGAATATCTTTTCTCAATTTGTAGACTGTATTTTCATTCTTTGCAGAGGGTCTTTTGCAGAGAAAAAGTTTTTAATTTTGATGAAGTCAAATTGATCAATATTTTTTCTTTTATGGATTATGCTTCTGATGTCAAGGCTAAGAATTCTACCTAGCCCTGGACCTTGAAAATTTTCTCCTATGTTTCTGTTTTATAAGTTTTATAATTTTATGAACATAGTATATGTCTCCATTTGTTCATGTTTGATTTCTTTCATCAACATTTTTAATTTTTAACGTATAATTCCTGTGCATGTTTTGTTAGCTTTACACTTAACTATTGAATTTTATTTGGATTGATTGTAAGTGGTATTTTAACTTTTGGTGTCCATGTGTTCATTGCTAGCATATAGGAGTTTTATATATTATATCCTGTGACTGTGCAGATAGGAAGCCACAACTGCTATAGTGTAAATCTAAAGCCAGTGCACATGAAGAAGGCAAAAAAAAAAAAAAAAAAATAATGATAATGAACTGGAGTGACTCTTATGTGAGTAGATTGTGTGCTGGATAATGGTAATAGTGGACATGCCTCTCAATTTCATTCATTTTCAGTTTGATTAAGTCGCTTTTCTAAGACCTGTAACTTTTTCTCTAAGACGTCCTGGTCTCTCTTAAGGGAGGATGATATTTGGAAACCAAGATCTGGGTGCCATTGCTTCAGGAGGACATTGCCTCAGAATACTTTCAGTGGTCAGAACTAGGAAATGAATTATGAGCTTGTATCAGTATTTCCAAGCCAAAGTTATCAGCAGAGTGATTTTTCCCCTTCTTTTGTTTTATATTTCTATTCCTTTTCACATGCGCTGAAAATTAGTGGTTCCTTAATAACATCAACTTACTTATTTGCTTTATCTTACAGTAAACATAAAATGTCTTAAAATTGCAGAATTTTAAAAATTGATAAATGTTTCAAGTTCAAGATTTCTTGGCAGGTTTTTTTTGGGGGTGTGTGTATAGTCCTAATGTACACCACCAAGAATGTACAGACTACTGAGTTTAAAAGTCTCCTCAAATCTTTTCTCTGTGTAGATATTTTACCAATTTGATATGAATATTGGTTTAGTTATTCCCATTTCTTTACATTGTAAGTCTTACATTTTTTGATTTAATTTTTTTTCTTTTTCTCTCCCACGTATTAATATATTTTTAGGTTCAAAGTCAAAATGTTATATTTAGAGAAGTCTCACCATTTCCAATTCCTCTATTCCTTCCCAGTATCCTCCATAGGTAACCATTTTTACTAATTTTATGTTGTGAAAATAAAATACTTGTTTATCATCCTTCTCCTACACAAGGTTGTATTTTATATTCTATTTTCCACCTTTTTATTATTTTACAACATATCCTGCAAATTACTTCATAGAGCTCTTCCTTGCTCCTTTTTACAGCTGCATATGTACTGGGTAATTCTGCCTGTGTACTTTTTATTAGATACTGCAAAGTTTCCCTTTATGGGAATTTTATTCTGTGCTTTCATCAGCAGTGTCTGTGATGTTCAGTTTCTTAGCCTTGTGAAGAGTGAATTTTTGTCAGATAGGTGAGAAGTACTATCTCAGTATAGTTTTTATTTACATTTCTCTTAGGAGAGTTGAACATCTTTTATAATTTTTAAGGGCTTTTGCCTTTTTTGTCAGCTTTTCATATCTTTTGCCTATTTGTCTATTGGGTTTTTTTTTTAAATTACTGTCTTGATTTTTAAAGAGAAAGGATTATCTCCTTGGGAGATAGATTGTAACTGTTATTTCTCAGTTTGTCATTTAGCTTTTGACTTTGCTAATGACTTTTTGGCCACACACAAGTTTTTAAAAATATCTTTTTTATATTTGTAACTTTTTATAGTTTTCATGTGATCTGGATCTCTAGATGTTTCATGTAGATGGAACCGCGAAGTTAGGAATTACTTTTCATATCTGTATTCTTTAGCTGCTCACCTTCTTGAAGGGTATATTTCAAGCCAACTGTCATGAACAGTGCTTTATTCTAGGTCCTATTTTGATTTCTTTTCTCACTATGTACCAGAAAACCATTGAGTGCCACTGCTGGCATTTCATCTATCTTATACTTGTCATTTGTAAAACAAGTACCTAGTGATGTGAATTCTTTCTGTAGAACTGCATTCATGTCTGTTTTTCTTCTGTATTTCTAGTTAACTCCCATAGTCTATGTTCCTTGGGTGTGTTGTCTAGACCAGGGTTTTTCAAACTTTTTCTATAAATGGCCAGAATTAAATACTTTAAGCTTTTCACATTATGTAGTCTCTGTCACAATTACTCATATCTGTTGTCAAAGTATAAAAGCTGTAGACAACGTATACATGAATGGATGTGGCTGTGTTCTAGTAAAACTTACTTTCAAAAATAGGTGGAGGTGGTGGGGGGAGAGCAGAAGAGTGGGTATATTTGGTCCGTGGGACATAGTCTGCTGACCTGGGGTCTCTAGACTATTATGATTTAACTCCCCTTAGATGTACTGCCTGCTTCCTTGCTGTTAGTTCCAGTTATTCGAATTCTAGTTGCCTTAACTATAAAATCAGGTAATAGAGCGATGTACCTCCAGGGCATTCAGTATTGTTTGGACGGTGATTGGGTTTTATTTACTTTGTTTTTTTGATAGAAACTATTATAACAAAATTGCAGTGCAAAATGAATACATAGGAAAATATCTTTTCTTAGCAAACTAGAATAACTAGAACATCCTTAAATTCTTACTTATTGCATGTTGATGCTGCTTGATCGTATTTCCTTTAAGGTGAGCATTGCAGAAAGACTATTAAAAGTGATGCCATCACATCATCAGTTGTAATTCTAAGAGAAAATGGTCTGCAACAGGAAGGAGTCCTGTCACATTTTTACATGTATATTATCTTCCAAAGAAAATTAAACCTAGTAGTAATGGCATCACTAAGTAAAAAATCTGAAGCAGATAAAATATGTACGATTGAGTTAAACATTGTTGAATTAGTAATATGAGTCATGGTCATTTCTAGGTGTTAGAGAAGAAAGTGGGAAATATTTGTCTATTTCCAAGCTTTATAAGAGAGATTGCAAATCTGGTATCTCTTACTACCATGTTTTCATCTAGTTTTCATGGTTTTTGAAGCAAAGCAATCATTTAGAATTAAAATCAACATAGAAGGATTTGGATCATGGGATTGTAGGGTTAGAGGGGTAACCAGTGAGGACAGCAGAGGAGACCCACTGGAAATTCTCTGGGACTTTGAGAGCCTGTTAGGTGTGTGCCATTTGGACCCTTGTGTACCCGTTCGTCATTTCTACTTACAGAAGTGAGAGACATCAGGATAGGACTTGGTGCCATCTCTATCTACCCTATTCCAAATCTCCTAGGTTGGTAGGAGAATTGAATGAGATGATTAATGCAAAGCACTTAGAACAGTGCTAGATGCATATTCAGAACTGAATAAAAGCTATTACACATAAGATTTTATTGCTATTAAATAGTACATTGTCCCCTATTTTCTCTACTTTTATATATAAGAGTAAGGAAGTCTGTGTAATTCTGTGAAATTGTGTAGTCTCAAATTTGAATACCTCTTTGCACTCTTTTTCCTACTGACTCATTTTGTAGTGTAAATAATGTAAATAGTTTTATTGGAACAGTCATGCTCATTTGTACACACTGTATATGGCCACTTTTGCCACAATAACAGAGCTGAGTAGGTGTGATAGAGATTATATGGCATGCAAAACAGAATATTTATTATCTGACCCTATATAGGGCAAGCTTGCCGACTCTTATGTACAGGGTCTTCTGATCTAGGGTAAAAGTAAATAAAGTACCCCATTACAGAACAGCTTTCTGAAATCAGCATTTAGTCTTCATTTCTCTTACATCTCATATTGAAGCAAAAGATGTAAAAGAGGATAGCACAAAGTGTTTCCTCAGATTTTCATTTATGCTGCTACTGAAGAGTTGATTTTGAAAAATTATCATAAACTAATCAAACATTGCCATTTACAATAAACTTTGTAAATTAATTTGGCAGTTTGAAGTTGTTCCTTTTCTTTCATAATGAAAAACTAAACCCATAAAATTTGTGGTAGATTTCTTTTCACTTGTTTTGAGTACTTATTCACATTTATGGCATGCAGTATTCCACTTTCCTAAAGTGAGTATTTAAGGGTGGTGCTGAGCTACCGTCAGCTCATAGCACCAACTTGGAGCACAGCACTCTCAGTACAGGGAGTCA
The DNA here is from genome assembly GCA_963574695.1 of Propithecus perrieri. Taxonomy (NCBI): domain Eukaryota; kingdom Metazoa; phylum Chordata; class Mammalia; order Primates; family Indriidae; genus Propithecus; species Propithecus perrieri. The sequence continues at coordinate 14,128 of CAUYRB010035589.1, forward strand.
GTGGTGCCACCTTCATCCAGGGCAGTTTGTTATTTCAAAGGAAAAGAACTTTTAAAATCAATCTTTGTTTTAAAAAGTATTACTACCTGACTAAACTTGGATTCAGAGCCATAATAAACAGTATGAACATAGGCATAAGATAAAGTTTGAATTTAGACCTGATTTTGAATGGAAAGATGTATATCACTTTAGAGAGTGGTTTTGATAGTGTGATTGTTAATGTCTCAAAAGTAGGTCAGCTTCATGAGTACCTGTGTTTTCAGTATGGTCTCCTTACCAGCAGGAGAATACTAGACAGTGGTGTTCTTCAGACACTGAAGCAGATGGCTCTTCATTTTCAGTACAGGGTGTGCCAACCAAAAGAGACAGTTACACAAATGTTAACCCCGGAGGGAGAGAGGAAACAGTTGCCATCAGTTGTTCTTTATAAGTCTGTGTCTTGACTTCAGAATGATGTAAGAAGTAATTTTCTTTTACAAAAAGTATGCATTAAATGCACAAGTGCAGCCTATAATCTGAGTTCTCAAGTGGTGGAAGATGATGTAGTACTTAAAAAAAACAAACAACAACAAAAAAAAACCCTGCATTTAACATTTCTATGATAATGTGGTGACAGACTACTTGGGCCCTGATAGACCGCTTCCAAATTCCCGTTAAAACATCCACAAAGACTGCAAGCACAGGCAATCACATAGTATAAAACAAATTGCCATATGCCAAGATCTGGCAGAATCTTCTCTGATATGGCTGATGGAACAATTGAGAATAGTCTTGGACTACATAGCACATGTTCTAGTCTCTGAACTAGACGTGACAAATAGCTCCACACAAGGTAGGGCCCATTGAAAAAATTTTACTTACACAACATGCCTCACTTTGGAAAGCCTGTATGTCGTGCTCAATGGCACAGGTTTGTCCTTCACAGGTTGTGGAGCCAGTCACACGAGAGCCGTTGACTTGCCCCTTCTTTCCATCTCTACTAGTTCCTTTCTATTCACTTTCAATTAAAAACCTTAACTCCCAACGTGCAGCCCAGAAGCAGGAGTGCTAGGGAGTTGGAGAAGGTGCCCTATGCTCCTGGGTGCAAGTCACTTAAAGAAAAGCTTTAGAAACAGAGTAAGAGCCGTGTGTCCGTGTGTTTAGGTTACTACAAATGATGCATGTGACAGCTCACAGGAGTGACTGTCAGAGTGGGAAGAATTACACTCTCTCCACATACTCACATTAAAAGGAATGTCTGTCATACATTACCAGTCAGGCTTAGAGTAGAACACATCTATTTCCCAGTTTAAATCTCAAAGGGAGAACCTGCCAACATTTAGTGGACATGGAGGAGACTAAGGACTGTCTGTGCAACAACATCAGATCTAGACAGAGCTCTCCTTGTCAAAGGTGTAAGTACATAGAAGCAGCCTAGCATGTGGCTTATGAAAAAATTCCAGAATATAAGGTAAAGGAAAGAATGGCTTTGAAGACGGTGTATCTCTCTGAAAATGTTCATGTGTGGAAAACAAGTAGCAAATTTAGGATAAATCTCTTGGTGTCTTAAAAAATCATGGGTTTGAGGACAAAGTGAAACCAGAGGGCCCTAAGGAGAAACAGATTGAGTTGAAAGCAGAAGTGTCATAAAAAAGATTGGTCGAAAATAATGCAAGGAAACCAAAATTTTAATAAGACTTAAAATTTATACTAAAGCAATCAAAATAATTGATCCCACAAAATGGAAGAGTAATGTGGATGAAAAACTTGAACACCCCCAGAATGCAGAGAAGAAAAAGACAAAGATATGTAAATATGAGAAGTGGTAGTGGAGGACAGATAGTAGGTCTTCAACCCAAGTGGTGTTCCTGAGTAGGAAACCAGAACAGCAATCAGGGAAATCATGATTAAACGTGGCTGTGCCAGAGAAGAGTGTGAGTAAATAGCAAAAGAAGGCCTGACAACCAACCAAAATTGATGAGCAAAGTTTTCTACTTAAATCTATCCTGGCAAAATATTTTAATTTTAAGGATAAATAGAACAGGTTACCTGTGAAGGAACACCAGTTAGGTTTCTTTCAGATATCTTGTCTGTTAAATAACAGAGGCTGTGGCCCAGTGACTATAGTCATCTACGTTGTTAATACACAATTTAAACACTGTTTTCAGATGTAAAACAGAATGGTTAGGTGGGTACCCTGGTAAAGTTGGAAAAAAAGTTGGGTTCCATTTTTGTAATTCAAATTATGAACAAGTCAATGGAGGAAAACCATATGGTCTCAATAGATGTTAGGGAATTATTTGATACAATTTTATATCTATTCCTCCTTTGAAAAAGAAAACTCTTTAGTAATAGGAATTAAGGGATTAAAGGGTGTTTTCCATCTTAGCACACTCAGAGATATGTCTCAAATCCATTAAAAATGTTTTTTACTTTTTTGGGGAAGTTATTTGACCCTGAAAAATAGTAAATGACAGAAAGGAGGAAGCAAAATTATTGTAGTTTGAAGACATGATTATATGATTAGGAAAACAAAGGTCAACGGACAAATTGTTAGAAGCGATTTAATTAAGGGGCTTGTTTACAAATTGTACATAATAGCTTTTTATATGTGCCAGTAATAATCACTTATAAGTAATAAAGATGACCCCATTCCCACAATTGCAAGCCCCAAAACTTGAAATAAACTTCATGAGAAGTACATATGATTTATTAATATGTAAAGAAAACCATAAAACTTTAAAGAGGATCATAAAAAATACTTACAATGAGGAAGTCATACCTTGTTTTTACATGAGAATAGTCAACTTTGCAAAATGTCATTTTTTCCCTTGGTCTCAAATTCAATGTAACCCAAATCCAAATTGTGAATTCTTTTATAGCTTGACCTGCTGATATCCACAGTAACTGGACTGATGGACAAATTTGGATTCACTGCAGTGTATTATTCATAGCTGAAGAGCTGGATAATAGGGGGAGGTTATTGGAGTCTGGAATCAGGAACCCACTGTTGCCTCAAGTGGTTCACTCCTTAGGAGCAAGACTTACCTCACTTAACTGCTCTTATTAAGTTTTCTACTTAGGATTTGTTACCTTCCTTGAAGACTTGTAACTCCCCTGCCCCCTGCTGTGCACAGAAGGACTCATCATCAGCTATTGTGGTTACATAAAAGATTTTTTCCTGCAGTTGACTTTCTATTATGTTATTAAGTATGAAATGTCCGATTTCCTTAAGTACTAAGTTTGACAATTGATATCTCTGACATTTCACTTTGACACTTGTTTTATTTTTGTGAAGGTACACCCTCAGTTTTTCAAATGCACGTTGTGGCTTGTGATTGTCTTGCAAATTTTTTTAAAGCAATTTTTGGGAAACCATGGATAAATCAAAAATTTGTGTTATTTTCAAATATGCATTCTTTTGTGGAACCAATGCAGCAGACAGCTTGAAATATCAACGAAGTGCTTGGGAAGGATG
>CAUYRB010035590.1:0-69298 GCA_963574695.1 Propithecus perrieri
GCACCACTACATTAATACCCGTAATGGGAGAATTGATTCAGAGTGGACATGTATAAGGATGTCACCGTCCTGTCCATGGCTAGACTTCGAAGTGTTGCCCTAGTTCTTGGGCTCCGGGCTTGTAAGAATCACAAGCCTTGGCCCGCACAACACTCAGCAAATATGCATGAAGCATTTACTGTAAGGAAAGTTTAAGAGTGCGAAGTGAAAGCATGTTTCCTGAGGGGAAACGGGTCTATCTCTGTGAGTGGAGAAGACCCTGTCTACTTCTGTGTTGTTCCTCTTATGTGCTTTATGTTTAGGTAAAGTTTATTTATAATTATTCATAACTGTATGTCATTGTTTTGGGGACTGAATTCTTTCCAGGTATGGACAGGACTTGAAGGCTATGTTCCAGGAACTGTTTACAGTGTTCTTCCATTCCCTGGTGGTCAGTGTGCCATGGCCTAATTACCCCACTCCTCAAGACTGAAATAACCATTCCTTCTTTTTATTTTTCTGTAACCATTTCCTCCTTATTATTTTTCTGTAACTTTTCTCCTTTCTGTTTTTCTGACTTCCATTACCTCTGACTTGTTTTTCTGTCCCTAATAAGGAGAAATGAGTTCTAGCACACATTGAACATTAAAGATTTATAACAGGATGACAATAGGTATAAAGAGATTTTTGGATTCTGGTAGAGCAGTTACATTATGAGGCAAAACCCAGAAAAAAATAGGTGGGTAAAGAAAAATATCAATAGGTTAAGAGTAAATTTGGAACAATTTGAAATACCCACTAATGCAACTGCCACATTGATATCTGCTTAAGCAATTTAAAAATGTACTTATATTACTTTTTTTTTTTTTTAACATTGTTCCCATTTATATATTTACATTTTGGAGCTGATGCCATGCTTTCCCCTAACCTCACGCTGGTCACACAAATAAACAGTTGAAGTTGGCACCCTCGCCTGGTTCAAGTTTTCAAGAACGCTCTTCTTTCACCTTGGTCCTAAGGAAAGAAAAACAGCTCAGAGCAGCCTGCGCTGTGTGAGGTATGCAAAATGTATCAGGCTCAGGGCGACATGAGCAGGGGACTTCGGTCATGCAGGCACACACCACACCCAGGGGCAACTGTGGGAAGTCATTTTGTTCTGGATGGGCTCCCTCACCCGTTATCTTCATGTTCCTAGAATCTGTGATACAAAAAAATCAAGGTATCCCCAATCAATAGCTTACGTTATTTTAACGTAAATTCTTAGTAAACAACTCAAGAACTGCCTCTTTTTTCCTTTAAAAATCCACCTGTAACTGCTGCTAATCAGAGTGTACATTCAAGCCTGCCTGAATCCATCCTTTGAGCTGCAGTCCTTAAGACAGGCTTAAATAAACTCTCTGCTTATATTAAGTTTGCCTTAGTTTTTTCCTTTAGGTTGATAATATTCAGTCTTTATTTACTATCCCCTTTATAATTGTTAGATGCAATCATATCTCTTCAGCCAGCTTTAAATGTATTTTTCAGACATAAATCTCTTCATTTTTAAAGCCTTCTTTACAAAAATAGTTATTCTGATTTTTGAATAAATTTTACAGTCATTTTCAGCATCATTCACCAATTTGAAACTCCTTAATTACACTCAATATTTAGAACCAAATATAGCATTGCTTATGAAAATTTGTAAAAGAGATGTATGATTTTCCTTTATTCAGAACACAGTTCACTAAAAAATAACTTGATCGTTTTATAAGTTTTTACCCTTTTATGTCTCTGAGCTGTGGCCCTGAGGCTACAAAGCGACCATAAAAACAGGACAACTTTGTTCTGCCAAGTACAACTTTGTTCTGCCAACTCACAGTAGTCCAGAGGACTAAGTGGTCCACTGCACGCACACGGGCTAGCAACCTAGCAACCTAAGACTGGATAGCCTTAGCTGTGGCCCTCCTATACCACAGCAATTGTGCAAAGCTTTCCTCAGTGCCATATTCTGATTCTAAAAGTGTCTCTTCCACCACTGGCTGTGCCCTAAGCTGCATAATCCCATCCTTCTCCTATTACATATGCCACTTGTGGGGCCATTTGTAAGACTCAGGAACCATAGAACATAGTCATCTGAAGCATCCTGTTGCTCTCTTTTACAAAAACCCTGGGAGTATTATATAGAGGAAAAAAAGATAAGTAGTTAGCGAGGGATTCCAGGTCTCCTAGGGACAAAAGTGGGTGCTGTTGCCTTGGTGCAATTGCCCCACCTGGGAAAAAGGGCAATGGTGGGCTACAGTCCCCATCGTGGGCCTGCTCCACCCTAATCCTCTCCTGAGCAACTGCCATACCTGGGGGAGGAGGGAACACCTTATGAATCAGCCAATCATAACTCAGTGCACCAGCTGCAAAGGAATGCAGAGGACTCTCTAGCCCACAGGCCAAGCAGCATAGGTACCATAGAGTCTGGAAATTGACCTAGAACAACCCACATGTGTAGTAATGCGACTCCCAACTGTCCAATCAAGGTGGTTCCATGGTGACAGGGAAGTCCCAATCCAGGCACTGTAAAACAAGACTGAGACCATAACTAGTCCTTTTCTTTTTGGCCTCTTCCTTTTGCTCTGCTGCAACAATGGCCATCTGTGGCATATGTATCATGCTCTGTAAATCTGTCTTGCTCTTGCTCTATAATCCCATCTCTCTCTCCTCAATAAACCTGATTTTTATGATTGCCTTACTTTGGTGCATCTGGTCATTCTTTGGCCATGAGCACGTCAAGAACCGACATTTCAGACTAAAACCTGACACAGTCACTGAACTGCTCCTTTAGTCTGAAACTCCAAATTCAGAGTCTGCTTTTCTTTTGGGGACCCATCCTTGTTGCCCCATCTTCCTCTGAAACTCAAGCTACTATCTACAAGTCTCAGCAGATTGCATTGCTGGCACAATGCGAGCCTATTGCTAAGTTAGTGATATAAATCTTATTTAAAGTATTCTGGAATTCTGAGCCCATGGGAACCCTGCATGTCAACTCTGCTCTAAATAATTATTATCCATGTATTATTACCTTCTCAAGTTTGCCAGTCAGTCATATATTTTAGCAATCCTATGCTAATGCCAGTATGTTGGGACTTATTCACAAGCTTTTTGAGAGATGCTTTATCAAAAACATTGCTAAAATCAAGATAAATTATGCCTTTTCATAAATTAACTTAGTTACTTCATCAAAAAATTTAGATTAGTCTGACGTGATTTATTTTTAGAGAATCCAGGCTAACACCTGCTCAACAACCCAGATAATTGATGGCATTATTTTAGAAGAGATTTAACAGAGTAGCTCAGTTTTGAAGAAAAGTCCAACAATTGACCAATCGCCTTCTCCATTAAGGCTCCAGAAAAACCATAGGAAATATGAGTCTATTATGTGCAAGGATAGGGTTTTTACAATTATTTCCTAATTATCATCTTTAGTAAACTTCAGGCGATAGTACTACAACTCAACTACTTTGAGTAACTTGAAAATTGTTTCTTGTTTTAATAAAAAGTTAAGCTAATCTAAGAAAAGAACCATTGTTTTCCTTTGTCTGTGTCTCACTCATAGGACTGGAACCAACTGTTGATTTTGTGAAATCTTTTCTGTACTCAGGTATTTAGGGAGTGGATACAGAGAGCCGAGTTGGAATTATTTATGAATAAATAATTTAAGAGTCAATTTGCATATGTTTTTGAGAGGCTGTGATTAAATCAGAAAACTTCCGGTTGCATGTGACAAAAACGTACTGCTGCTTTAGTAAGGAGATGTTCCTGGCCTGGAAGATAAAGTGTAGAAAGAACACGGGTGGAAGTCAACCTTACGGATGACTAGACATGCTAGAACCAGGAACATAAACACTACTGGACCTTCTGTTGTTTGAAGACCAGCTGCGTTCTTTCCACTAGGCTGCTTTCGAGTGGGTAGACCCATGGTCCCTTTGTGCCTCTCAGACTCATATTAGGAGCTCACTACAACTGAGACAGCAGTTTGTTACTGGCTGCAGGTTAAAATCGGGTCTACTTTAAACCAAGATTCAATTTGGTCTGATCTGAACTGTCTCTGGGACAACAACATCTCTAACATGTCCGGTTAGAGGGAGAAACACAGAAAACTTGGTAAACCACGAGGAGGTTTAAGCAAGTTCTCCCCATATCAGAAGCTTCACCACAAAGTAATTTGGAATAAACATCCTTCTCCTGCCTCCCACATGCACAAGTTGTCAGTAAAACAAGCTATAAATAATTTCCACTGTCCAAATCAGAAATAGACCTGTTTAGTCTTACTCATGATAAAATGAGAATTTTTAAAAAACACATTTAAAATTGTTCCTTTCCAAGCTTTAGATAACATTTAGAACAAGTGAACTTTGCACTCAAGATGGCAGGGAGAGCACATATTTTTCCCCTTCTGCCCTTTCTCAAATCTCGCTGAAATGAGAGAATAAAAATAAATTTAGAATAAGAATAAAAGAGTGAAGAGAGTCAAAGGCAGCACCTTTCTATTAAGGTTATTTTGCAGATTTCTGAGAGCTAGACAGCTGGAGGGACAGTTGTGACTGATAGGAAACAGACTTAAGGAGGCCACAGACCAACACACACGTGGAGAGGGCTGCAGGCCAGGTGGGTGCACCTCACACGTGGGGACGGAGGGGCTTAGGCTGGGCTCTGGGATTATGCCAGAGGCTGCGAGTGAAAAGCAAAACCTAAAACAGGAGGCATAACTGACGATATGTGAGCAGCTCATGCCTTTCTCATCCCCAATGTGAGTGTAAGCTACGAGCGAACCACATAAGCTGGGAAGCCATAGGGTTTCTAGTAAGGGGAGTGGAACGATGGGATAAAATCCTCCTGATGCTCATGTTAGCAAACCACAAGGGGGTTCCAATTTCATTTAGTATGAAAGACATCTTTTAGGGAGAATGGGAGAAATTGCCTCAAGTTTGTGTCTCTGAATAATGCAGATCATCGGCTTTTTAAAGAGAGGCCACATGCCAAAAAAGGGCCTGGCTATGGTCTGTGTCTTGTTTTGTAGCGCCTGGATTGGGACTTCCCCAGTGGCTCAGACGTCACCATGGAACCACTTTGATTGGAAAGTTGGGAGTTGCGTATGGGTTGTTCTGTGCATGCGGCTGTTCTAGGTCAATTTCCGACTCTATGGTACCTGTGCAGCTTAGCCACTGGGCTAGAGCGTCCTCTGCATTCTTTAGCAGCTGGTGCATTGAGTTCTGATTGGCAGATTCATAGGGTGTTCCCTCCTCCCCCATGTATGGCAGTCACTTGAGAGAGGATTAGGGTGGGGCAGGACCAAGACAGGGACCTGCAGCCCACCCTTGCCCTTCCTCCCAGGTGGGGCAATTGCGCCAAGGCAACAGCACCCACTTTCGTCCCTAGGAGACCCTGAATCCCTCACTATCTAGCTAAAAGGAACAAGAAATACAGCTGTTTATGGTTGTGAAAGTAAACCAGAAAAGAATTCAAATAACAATACAAATATCAAGAGCATAGAAAAGAAGATGAGCCAGGACGGGGTGAGTAAATCCTCATCTTTCAGAGTAAGACGCCACACGGCATCAGACTGGGGACGCAGTGACTAAGTTCAGAAGTGGTGGCACAAACACGTTATCTAGAGTGACGGAGTCAGCCGCAAAAAAGCTGAAAATATAAATGGGAAAAAGTTGTTGCCTCTGGGACTGAAAATGACATTAGGAGATTAGTCCTTTTTATCCTTTTTATCAACAAATAAAACATTCAGACCTCTGCCCACAGGGGGCTTACTTTCTAGCAAAACAGGCAATGAAAACACCAATGCTAAATGAGTGAGTTACATGCGTGTTAGCAGGCGATGAGTACTATGGAAGGAAATAGAGAAGTAAGATCAGCTGTCAGGATGGGGAGGTAGGTGACAATTTTAAAGACGACCATTCCTACGGATATTATTTCAAAGGTGGTATCTGAGCTACGACAGGAAGGGAGTAAAAAGAGAGAAACTGCCACAGTTAGAAAAGCCCGTCTTGGATGGGAATGGGACTCATTCGCTTCCATTCCAGGTGTGGCGGCAGAGTGTCGGGTACAGTAGTGTGAGGTGACAGACGTGACGATGGCAGTCCGTGGAAGCTCTTTTCGCATTGCTTTAATTTTCTCAGTGAAAAGGTGAACAAAATAACCAGCTGAGAGGAAATACAGGGGAGGAGATCTCAGTAGTTTAAGAAGAGACCAGAAATATGAAATATTAATCCAGGAAAATAGACAAATGGCCTAGGGAAATGAATTTTGTTTGCCAGGTAGCATTCGGAGTCCACTTGAGTCTCATGGTGGGAACACCCAACGTATATCCATGTTTCCCTTCAGCCACCTCAGCAACGTGAGTGCTGCCACGGAGTAGGACAGGGCTGTGGCTTTGCCAACCAAGTACGATAACACCATGGGCTTGCAGGCGACTGCAAGGGGGTGACTAGGTTGATTACAATGGAATTTATGTTCAGTACGAAGAGAAAACATAAAAGGGTCAAAGAATAATGAAAAGTTTGTAGAATCAATGAATTAGAGGTCTTGGTGGGGCCAAAAGATTGTCAGGGTCAGAATAATAGAGGGAATTACTAGAAAACTGTGGAGGTGAAGATTAGGGTAGAAGGGATGAAATTTAGACAACGGAGGGATCGCAGTGTTTGGTAATGAGTAGGTTCATATATGACCACGGAAATGCGCAGCTGAAGAAGACAAGATAACGACAAGAGTAATTGGAGAAGAGGCGTTGAAGGATCTGAGAGTCCAGGTTGCTGGGAAAATCTTCTACATGTTTTTCAAAGTCACCCAGAATTGAGCCCAAAGTTGTATTGGAAAGAATGACAATGATCCAGGAATTAAAAGAGTAAGGACATGGGGGAGAGTGACTCTGGGATCAGTAGAGGGCAGTCACAGTTAGGGATGGTGGATGGTAAAATCTGATGACAGGAAACTCAGAGCTGGGAGTTTAGAGGACCGACTGTGTACAGGGTCTGACTTGCCGTTTACAAAAATCATTTCATAATACAAGGTTCATCCTGCTAAGGGACGAGGCACAGCTGACAGGAGTTGAGACCCCTGGTGAAAACACCAGTCTCAACTCAGCAATTTCCTCTTCTCACTTCCCGTGTAGCACAGCGTTCAAGATTCTTCCAAAGGGGACTCGGGAAACCAACTGGTATCAAATGCTGACACCAGAGAAGGGTCATAGTCATTGGGAGGAGACAGCCGGTGTCCTGATCTAATAGAGTCATCTCCGTGTACAGTGTCAACCTTACCGGGCTGCCCTGCACGTACGTGTGTGCAGAAGATTCTTAGAGAACACCGGTGGAACAAATCTTCACTAATAAAAGTCAGTCATCAAATTCCAAAAGTGCCTCACGGAACTTATCAGAAATAGGCAAAAACAAAATTTCTCCAGTTGTGTACAGGCCTGTACAGGGTAAATGCGGTGTCCAGAGCAGAGGTTTAGTTGTATTTTCCCCTTGGCAGAGCACAATCAGGGCCTCTCTGCCATTTTTTTAGCAATGAAACATATTTATTCCAAATCCCTTGATTTTATGTAGAATTTATGCATCTTTCAGCTCTCTCCACGTGTGAAGAAGGGTTTATACGCATCTATTCGCTTTGACCCACTGACTGATTAATGACTAGAATGGTAATGAGTGACAGTGAGGAGCAAGCACAATATTCATGATAGAAAGGATTGAATAAAATGTTGATATTCCACTTTGAAAACTGAATGTTCTTTTCTTCCTTGGCTTCTTTTATCTCACACCGGTCTATCTCCATAACAAAGCCAAAATATATTTGCAACACCTCATAGTAATATGATAAGGTATTCCCAAGTATTTCATAGTCTCAAAAGATTACCTTCCAATAGCTCTGTGATAAATAATCCAACTTAACTTTCCTTTTAATGTCCCTGCTATTTGCTGAATAATAAATAAGCTAATCCTAACAAGCTCATACCATAACAAGACAAGTTTTCTACATTCCTCAAACTCTGAGCAACTCTCTTAATCAAGTCACCATTACATGCGAGTTGATAAGAAGATGATAGGATTTGTTTTAGAAACTGAATAGAGAATGCTCCTGCTGGCATTTTATTTTTTTAAAAATCTTCCTCTACATCCACCTTTTGCCACAATTTCAAGCAGCTTTATTATACGCTTTATGAAAGTAAAAATAAATGTCAAAGACACCTTAACTCCTAAACTCATAGTTCCTTATTCAAAGCAAATGCAATCATTTTTATCTTGATATGTTTAAGCTACCCATAGTTTAACTCAAAATTTTCACCATAGCACTTAAAAGAGTTCCACTTCCCTAATCTCAAACTCTGAGCTTACATTTTGTAAAGAAAACTTTCTTATCTCTGTCTCTCACAATTGAAAACCTAAACTGTGTTCTCATTGTGACTTGGAATTCCTAAATTGGCAGAAGAGAGGCACTGTTCCACTCTGCTCTCTTCTATGCCTTCACACAGTCTGCTTTTCAACATTTGTTACTATCAAATTAAAATATATATTAATTTTGTTTAACTGTAAGTCACTGTGATCAAATGAAAGATGAAAACCCATTGAAAGCAACCAACGAACTGGTAAGACTTCCCCAAATATTATCCTTCTTAAAATTATGTCTGTTTCCTAGAGTTAAATACATAGAAGTAGGAAGAACATTTTGATGGAAAATTAGTGCAAGGAACTGCTTAATTTCTATCGATCCAATCTAATGGAGTATCAGTTAAAAATCTCTAAATTGCCTGCACGTTAATTATTAAAGTGTTAGTAATTTTGAGTACCTAGTTTTTGACAGAGACATATTTACATGCTCACAAAACCGTATCAACATAATTGAATCATATCTACATAACAGTTGAATAGATATTATAACCAAGATATTTGTGCCAGCATTAGAATAAGCACTATGTTTATGATCTTTCCAGATGAAAAGTGCTCATGATGAATGAACTAAGCCCCAGTTTACTCATCTATAAGTAAAATAGTAAATTTCTCTCTCTCATGGAGTTCTCGTAAGCATCAAATGAAACAATGCTCATAAAATGATTGGCAAATTGTATAGTACATAGTACCATTCAATTAAGTGTTAGCTATTACTGATATTTATATTATTGCTGATATGTCTTTTGGCTTGTAAGGTTCTGTTAGAATTTGTATCTGTGGGTTTTTTTCCTCAGTATTCCATGGAACACTCTCATTTTAGCCCTATGATTGTCCCGCTTCCTTTCCTTTGTTCATACTGATCCATGATCTAAGACGTCCTTCCTCACCCTTCCTCCCGTCGCATCCTTTCTTCTGACCCCACCTGTTTCCATCTGTATTAGTGACCTATCGCACAACGCACTGCTAGTCCCACACCTGTGGCCTGAAGAACCAACATTATTACCTCCTAGTTTCCGTAGGGCCAGACTGGGCACGGCTTACCCGGCCACTCGCTTCAGGGTCTCTCGCGAGGCTGCGATCAAAATACTGCTGGGGTTTTGGTCTTATCTCAAGGCTGGAATGGGGAGGTTCTACTGCCAGGCTCACTCACGAGGTTGTTCACAGGACTCAGTTCCTCGTGAGCTGTTGATGTGAGAGCTTTAATTCCTCACTGGCTTTTGGCCAGATGCCATGCTCAGTTTCTTGGTACCATGAGCATCTCAAATATGAGAGCTTTCAATAAAAAAAAATGAAATGCATAAGCTGAGAAGAAGTAGAGAATGCCAGCAAGATCGAAATCACTCTTTTGTAAACTAACTATGGCAGTAACATTTCATCATCATCATCACATTTCATCATCATCTTATTCTGTTTGTTGGAAGCAAGCCAACAGGTCCAGTTCGCACTCGAGGATAGGGGACTCAATACCAAAAGGTGACCACTGACAGCCACCTTTGGAGCTGCCTACCACATCCTGTCACTTTCAAGCCACCTCTGACTACTTGGTTACTACAAACCTTTATAAAACAGTCAGGAAATTAAAGGTTAATTACCAATTTTCAATTTTCACTGGTCTTGTCCTCTTAGAATTTTGAAAGCACTAATAGCTAGATTAACAATTTTTAATTTGGTATAAAGTTGTGGGTTTTTAAAATTTTTCAATTATATTATACCTTGTCATGTGCTTCTATATCTCTGGAAGAGCTTAGTACATTATATAAATACTAGTTGAAGGAGTATTATCTCTCACTGACAAACAACCCTGATGATGAAATTATAATATACTCCCATGAGAGATATTCACATCTCTAGAAAAACACATTTCTTTATTGCATAAAAATGCTACATTTAACTTTATTAGTGTAAAAATGAGCTGACTTGTATTCCCTCTCTTTGCAACACACTATATTATTTTCTATAAAAAAATTATGTGACTTTATATGTTACTATATTATAATTATTTACAAGAATAGGGAAGCAAGGAAAATAAATTACTTTTGAAGATTTTAGAATTATTTTGTGATTATAAGAATTTAGACCTTTCCACCGTTTTTTCTTCACTCCAATGTATATATTTGCAGAAAAGAAGATTAAAAATCAATCACCTTTAAGGAGCATAAAAATCACATATGGTATATGTCACCTGTGAGAATCATATCTTAAGTGCTAGAAGAGATTAACATGCATTATCACAGAGATTTTCCCTCTGAAAGATTAATCTCCTGTAAACATAGCTTTAAATAAGCATATAAACGAAAAGAAATTGTTCCTAAGCTAAGGCCAAATTCTTTTTATTTTTTATTCTAAATAGCTTAATGATTTTTTTTTTTTTTTTTTTTTTTTTTTTTTTTTTTTTGCCTAATAGCTAGATCTGGCAAGTAAAATCAGTATTATTGCTTCATGCTAATCCAGAGTAGACCGTGTAATTGGAATTTGACTGGACTGAAGAGGTAAAATCAATAAAAATCCCTTGAGCCATATAGTCAAAGTAAGTTTTCAAAACTTTATTCCTTTCTGCCTACATTTATATTGGGTTAAATAATCCATTTTAAAAAATCTTTGTGATAAAAGTGGAATAGTGATGTTAAAATCTTAATTACTGCAGATTAAGTCATGTAATTCCAAGGATATTAGAGAATTGTTACAATTTAAAAATATTTAGCAATAAAAGATATTCTGATTAAAAGGAGCAAAGTAAAAGTATTATTACTTGCCCCTTTTCTCATACCCAATGAAAGCAACAAATATATATATTTTTAAATTTTAACTATGCAATTGACCCTTGAACAACACGGGTTTGAACTGTGCAGGTCCACTGATATGTAGATCTTCTTGCACCTCTGCTCCCCCTGAGACTATATCCACTAATAAAATGAGATTGTAAAAAATGGATAATTTTTTCCAATGTTCAAAAAAACGTTAAACATGAAAAAAAGGATCACATAAAATGAGGGCATTTAAGTGACTAAAGTTTTTCTCTGACTTTTTTAATAACTGTGCTATCATTTTTTTGAATCCTCTGTGTAAGTCTAGAAATATGTAACCTCACAGGATTTAGAAGCAGTAATTATAGCTGAAATGAATGCAAACAATCCCAAACATTAAAACTAATTATCGAAGTAAATCTGTGTGGCTAAGTCCAGTTTGTTAGGGGCCTATTCTACAGCTAGGAGTTTGTGAAATTCTGTATAGAATCCATTATTCATTAAAGAATTAAGTTAATAGAAGTGTGCTAATTTTCCTGTTTGACCACAGAAACTCTTTAGAAATTAAGCCAGCAAAATTTTTTTTTCCTAGAAAGATAATTTTATCACAGACTGTAAGTTTTCTAGGGCTGCCATAACAAAATATCACAGACTAGATAGCTTAAAAAACAGAAATTTATTTTCCCACAGTTCTGGAAGCTAAATTCCGAGATCTGGGTGTCAGCAGGTTTGGTTTCTTCTGAGACCTCTTTCCTGGGTTGTGTCCTCACGTAGTCTTTCCCGTGCCCATGTTCACCCCAGTGCCTCTCTGTGTGTCCCAATTTCCTCTTCTTCTAAGGACACTGGTCATATTGGATTCGAGCCCAGACTAATGGCCTCATTTTAATTTAATCATCTCTTTTAAGGTCCTTTCTCCAAATATGGTCATATTCTGAGTCGGAGCTTCAACATGAACTTCGGAGGGACACAATTCAGCCCATAACTCTGTCATTGTTTAGAATTTTATTCACATTATGATAATAAAAAAGCCAGGTAACTTTGATTCAGTATTGCTATTCTTTTTAAATTTTCTGCAATTTACTCACTTGTATCCTGCTTGTAGATGAAAAAAATCCCACAGTGTCTAACAGTATACACAATGGTGAAATAATGAACACTTTTCTCCTACAATCATGAGCAAAAAAAGGATTTCAGTCATCATCATTTCTATTCATCTTTCTGCTAGAGAACCTGTCTCATGTGATAGAGCAAGAAAAAGAAATACAGATATAAACCTGGACAGAAAGAAACAAAACTATATTTATTTTAAGATTACATAATTTTATATGTAGAAAATTCTAAGGAATCTACCAAAAAAAATCTGAAAATAATATGTCAATTTATCAATATTATAGAATAAAAAATTAATAAATCAATGTTCATTATATTCCTATGTACTGTCAATGCACAATTGTATAATACAATTTATAAGTTTCCAGTTGGACACAAAAATATAAAATACTTTGGAATAAATGTGTATGATCTCTATACTGAAAATTATAAAACATTGTTGAAATAGAGTAAATAAAACTTTAAAAATGAGAATAACACGTACAAGGATTGGAACAGTCAAAATAATAAGATATGAATCCTCTCCAAATTTGGAATTTAATTTAATCTCAATCAAAATTTGAACAAGCCTTTTTTCAGATATTAACAACATGATTCTAAAAGGTATATGGAAATCAAAGTACCTACAACAGACAAAACAATCTTGAAAGATAAAAAAAAAATCAGAGGACCTATGTTATTTGATTTAAAGACTTCCTATGCTGCTACAATAATCAAGACAACGTCTTGTTGATGAAAGGCTAAGCAAATAGATTGGTGGAATAGAATAACAAATAATATTACAAACATACAAATAATTGCAACTGTTAGACCAAAGCAAACAGGGAAAGGAGAGTCTTTTCAATAAATGATACCAATGCAACTGGATATTCATAGGGAAGTAAATGAAGCTCAACTCCTACTTCATACCTCACATAAAATTTATTTGAGACATATTATAGACAAAAACATAAAAGCTGAAACTTTAAAGCATCTAGAAGGAAATATAGGATAAAATTTGTATAACTCTGAGGTAGCAAAATTTTCTTAAGAAAAACACAGAAGGACTATTGCTAATTGGAAAAATAATTGATATATTGGACTTCATGAAAATTAAAAGCATATGTCAATTCAAAAACACCATTAAGAAAATTAAGAGAAAAGCCATGGACTGGAAGAATACATTTGTAACAGATATGTCCAACAGAGGACTGGTGCCCAGAATATTTAATTAACTCCTACAACTGAAGCAAAAAGACAAACCAAGTTTTAAAAATGGTAAATACTCAACAGACACTTCAAAAAGAAAGATAGAGGAATGCCAGTACACTCCTGAGAAAAAATGCTTAACATTTTTAAGCAAACAAGAAACAAGCAAATTCAAACCACAGTGATACACTGCTACACACACAAACACAATATGTATTATATATAGATGAACACACACACCAAAATAGCTAAACTTATTTTTCTAAAACAAACTGATAGCACAAATGTTAATAAAATTCTCATCCATTGCTTGTGAGTTTCCCAGGAATTTGAATCAATCAACATCAATCAACATATTAATAGACTATAAAGAAAATCAATTTCATTATCCCAAAAGACACTGAAGAAACACTTGATAAAATTCAGAGTACATTTATAATAAACTCAGCAAATAATAAAAAGAAGGGAACCTTCTCATCTTGAAAACAGACATCTATCAAAAGCCTACATTAAACATCACACTTAATGATTAAAAACAGGATTCTTTACTCCTAACATTGTAAACAAGGCAAGGCAGCTTCTTGCTACTTCAACACCTTACTGCAGGTTATAGCCAGTGGAATATGGTAATAAAAAGAGCTATGTGCTATGCGGGGTCTTCTCTGGTTCCATACAAAGCGTAAGTCATTTCTTGAAGGAGAAGTAACAGCTTGCCAGTTGCAGGAACAGAGGCAGAGAGGACATTCCAAAAAGAAATAGCTGTCTTGGCAAAGATAGTGGTATAAAGGGTTATTGTCTGTTTAAAGATAGAGCATATTGCAGAAGAACAACAGATAACAAAGGGTCTTGAATGCCATTCTAAGAAGTTTGGGTGGCATTCCAGCAGTACAAGTACCATCAAGTTATTAAAATATAGAAGTCAACATTTATCCTAAAATAATTATTCAATTATTATTTCTCCAGGGTAACATTGCCTCAGGTGAACTAAGTTATAGTGCTAGTAGATGACATCTTGAATCTGTTCCATTGTTAACTGCATATATTTTACCATATTGAGAGTTATAATAAAGTATAGTTATTTTATTGTCCTACTGTGACAATGTTACTTCCTTTGGATTAGTGTATAGGGGTAACTGTATGTCATGTGCTTACACAAACTGTGTAGCGTTGGGTAGGAGGAGAGGGGAAGGTAATCACCTCTCTCCACCAGCACAGATGTTCAAGGCACATTCAAGATACAATTCTTCAGTGGTACCTCCCCGGATATCTTCCTCTTGATCTTAGAAGTAGACTGTTAATGGGAAAATCCTCTGGTTTCCCAATGTGGGGGGTTTAAAGGGTG
Source organism: Propithecus perrieri (assembly GCA_963574695.1). Classification (NCBI taxonomy): domain Eukaryota; kingdom Metazoa; phylum Chordata; class Mammalia; order Primates; family Indriidae; genus Propithecus; species Propithecus perrieri. The sequence continues at coordinate 14,787 of CAUYRB010035590.1, forward strand.
GGATATATTCACAGCATTTTAAAAACAATAATCTGCTAAGAGAAAGTGTTTACTTGAAACTCAAATGTTCACTAGAAATCAACTTTAGAATACCTTTTGCATGGGGTTTTTCTTGAGGGCAGGAAATAGTATTCAGTCATTTTAACTCCTTTTCAATGCTGTTTCTTTTGTAGTCATTTGTCTTGCACATGCATGTAGGTTAACAAAGGCACACAGTACAATTATCCCAGCATTTTTCATCTGTACTGGATTGACCTGGATGTCTGAAGCAAAGAGTCATTTTGAAAGGGTGCATGGAGCTCCTAGCTTATTCTGCCACCTTGTGGTTAAAACACAAATTTCCATCACACCCATAATATAACAAATGAAGTATTCTTTACCTCAGGGAAATAATTTCCAGTGTTTCATAAACAAGAATCCGTAAGAACACTGACGTTTTATATATTTTTATTGACAGATATTCAGATATTTAAGGCAATATGATGCTTGCTTTGAATTGCTTTTGCTAAAAGTGAGTGATGGAAAAAAAAAATTTATAATCCTGGGATTAAGCACAAGAAACTAGTATAATTAAGTACTACAATCAGTAAGTGAGTAATTGTGGGGAGAGAAAGTGATGCTTTCCCAAAGGGTCCCAGCTGCCGCCACCACCAAAGGCCTGCTCTTTGAATGGAGTTAAAACAATGACCCAAGATCATTAAGATCAAAGTTTACTTCATTCAGTGACAATAGCTAATGTTTACATAGTATCGAAAATGCATATTTTCTCTTTGAACTGTGAATTGTGTTCTAGAGAATTCAATTAAATGACTGTTTCTTCTTTGAATCAATGCATTTGTTCTACATTTTAAATGAAAAAAATATTTTAATCTCTCACTCAAAATATTTTTTCTCATAAACGCTAGTTTTAAAAAAAAAAAAGAGGAGGCTCTGGATGGCTTTCAGGTTGGTGCCTGAAAACTATTTTTAAGCCAAGAAACATTAGTTTTATTGAAATCAACTGTTAGCAATAGAAATATAAATTAACTTCCAATTTATTTGTCTGCTAATTATTCTTCCCTCATGTGGCTCTCAGCCACTATTCCACTCCATATCAATCTATGTAATCTTTGCTATACTTTGTATTCCTAACTTTAAAAAAGTCTTGTCCCATAAGTTTTGGGTTTTTCTATAATAATCTTAATTCTTCTAACTGTTTTATCCATAACTATTCCAATTTCCTCCATATGGGAATATAACTGAATAAACCTTTGTGTCACATATTCAACATTTGCAACTGCTAACAACACTGAATCCTCTATTTTATCGTGGCCTCTCTACTCCCACTAATGTCTTGAGACCTAGAGCATACGATTCAATTACTGAGGCCAGAGAAATGGTACCCCAGACTCTCCTTTTTCTTACCATCACTTAGCTTCTGAGATGAAGGACATGATTTCAATCGAACAACACTTAATTCTTTATACTTTGTCTTGATGTGTATTTTAGAAGCCTATGGTTAATATCTAATTCCTGACACACCTGATCAAGTTATTCCACCTGTCTGTTTTCCCTTGTTTCCCTGAGCACGTGTGCATGCATCTGTAAATGTATGCAAAGTCTCTTAATTGAAGTTCATGATCAATTCAAATATTCTTCTCAATTACCTCTGCCTTCTACATGTAAGAGGATTATAAGAAGTTTGCCAGGACAATTCCAGTTTATACCTATTATCTTGGCTAAAATATTTAAAAACACTTTTACTCCCAACCTTATTCCGGTTGAAACAACATATTATGACACACTTAGTATATACATCTCATAACGAGAGCTATTTCTGTCTCTGTCGGTATTAGGTTTGGCCATGTAACATGCTTTGTCCAGTGAAATATGAAGGGGAAAGACCCATGTTGGTTCTGAACAGAAACTTTAAGAGTTGAGAGTTTCTTTGAGATCTCTTGATCTGTTCCCCTCTAACATAAGAATATCATGTTTCACATTGGGCTGTCCCATTGGCCTGAGTTCTGGAATGAGAGAGCAGAGCCACAGCTAACTGGCCACCATGTAATATGAATGAGAAATGCATGATCTTGAGAACCATTGAGATTTGGAGATTGTTTATTACCTCCGCATAATATAGCAAAGCTTTATTTCTTTTTTCGTTTTTCATTTCCTATTACCATTCCCCTTCACATGGACAATCCTCCTAGGTCTTCTGACTCACTGTTGTTTCATGAACAATTCTAAACCTATTTCTGACACATTTTAGGAAATAGTTACTCTGAGACCACCTGAGAGAGTAGAAAGAGGGGGAAAAAGGCAAGGGAGGAAGGAGGCTGGTGGCTACAGCATGTGCCATCAGAGCCCGATCTCTGTCCCCCGATTGGATAAGCTTAGTCATCATTTTTGTTTTTTAATTCCTTCCTTCTTTCTTTTCTTCCTTCTTTCTTTCCTTCTTTCCTTCTTTCCTGCCTTCCTTCCTTCTTCCTTCCTTCTCCTACTCCTCCTTCTTCTTCAATGTACTTCACCCAAATATGAGTACTGCCAGGTTGGTAAATTAAATAGACTCATAGGAAAATAAGCATATTTTCCTGCAAATGTATATTCAAAATCAAATAGTTTGTGAAAGTAGTGCCTTATATGAAATCTAGTCAGATCCTATGACCCTAACTGTTCTAAGTAAGATCTAAGGCTACTCCTGTGGTGTGATTTTTAGACCAATGCAAGCTCAGCATTTCCTTCTATATGTCTTCTACTCTTTTACCACCAGATGGCTCTCCAAGCCAACCTGGCCATTAGATCCTAAAAACCACAGATTAATTTCAGCACATTTCCCAAAATAATCTTTTCCTGGAAGGGATTAAATGATCATCGTCTATATCAAATATTCATTTATAGAATAATTGTTTCCTCATTAATTCCTCAGCAATTGGAGGCTTGAATATGATTACTACAGTGTTTATTTCATAGTACGGTGATGAAATGTCTACAACCATTACTTTAGCAAGTACTCAATGTTACCTATCATGAACAGCTGTTTTTTCACACCAAGTCCATAACTGAAAATTCCATGTTTTTAGTCTCTTGTCCCTCTATTCATATTATACAAATATACAAGCAGGGTCTAAACAGATGCAAAGATGATCTAGGCTGGAGTTAAAGATTTGAGAGTAATTTAGAGCTATTAGATTTGTGTATCAAAAGCCATGAGTGTAAAGGAGATAGACCAGGAAGAATTTTAAAATAAGAAGAGAATCAAGAATAAATACTGGGACCCAATAAAATTTAAACATTGATAAGATGAAAAAGAGCCTACCAGGAGATTAACACAGAGTAGCCCAAAAATTTGTAAAACCATCAGAAGGGGTAGGTTTTTTTTGCCCCAAAGTCCAATGGCAAGAAGATTTCAGAAGAGAGAGAGTGATGGTTAGTGTCAAATGCTCCAGAAAGATCAAGTGAAATAAGGAAAGGAAGTACTCACTGGAAATTAGGAGGTTATTGGTAACTGCACAAGGGCATTAACAGTGGCGTGATAGAGTACTAGTTAGATTGAAATGGGCTCAAGAGTGACAAATTGTGAGAAATTGAAGGGAAATGAGAAAGAGAATGATAACCAGAAGGGAAAATAGGGTTAGGCAAAGATTTCCCTTTGTTTAAAGCAAGGAAAGACTGAGCATGTTTTTTAAGCTAAGGGAAAGAATTCAAAAAAGAGAGAGGGTCATATGATATGGTAGAAAGAGAGGATAATACACTATGATGCCATTTGTGATTCACTGGAAAGACACATTGTAAGTTTGATGACACATTCTCTCAACAAGACCATGGGAAGCAGCTACTCTCATATATTGCTTAGGAGCGTATAAATTGGTGTTGCCCCCTTGCAGATAATAATATAATATCTTTCTTATTAAATATGCACAGAAGCTTTTATCAAACACCTTCCCCTCTGGAAATCTATCCTGTAGATAAATTCAGACACATGTGAGTTGATGTATTTCAAGATTATTTATTTGTTGCTACCAGGACACAACTGGAGTATTCATCAATGATTTAATTAATTTCTGATACACATAGACAATTGAATAGCATACAACTTTAAGAAACAAATAACTAAGCTAACTACCAGTGTGGAGAGATCTCCAGATATTTTGTTTTAGAACATTGCATAACGATATGTATAAGCTGCTAGTACATTGTGTATAATAAAAAGGGAATCAGAGTGTATATCCATGTTTGTTTGCATAATATATTGACAATGAGTCTATGGAAAGATCAAAAAGTAACTAAAAATAATGGTAACCTGTGTATGAGGATGGTGCTAGGGAGAATCCTGTGAAAATGATCTAGAGAAGAAGTGGAATAGGCAGGAGACTTTCCACTGCATAACTTTTCATTCTATTTTAAAAGTATGTATGTTTCCTATTCAAAATGTGAAAAATACATTTTTAAAACAAATATAGGTGAGTTGAGAGCTATGAAATAAAAAGTGAGAGTGAGAGTATGGGTTTATATTTTTTAAAGTATTTAAAGTATTTGGAGGGCATACCAAGCTGTCTGGCAAGTAGCATTTATGCTGTGTTTATTAAAATTTATTTTTTAATTATTTATAATTATGCCAATAGTAATTTTATTAACTTGATTATTAATTGCCAGGTTTCAAAAGTGGCTATGGTAAAATAATTAAAGTATGGGAACCTTATTTTTTCTTCATTTGCATTGACCATTTCTAGAAAGAAACCCAGGTATTTAGTAATATGGGGAGAAAAAAACATGGAAATTGAAAGTCAAGTGTGGGATAGAAATTTTCTTTTTCTAGTTAAAGCTTTGGATTATTTTTAGACTATATATGCCCAGCATATATTACCCATTAGAAAAATGAAATATACCGATGGGAACAAAATTGCAAAAAAACACATGTGAATGCATCAACAAAATGCCTTTTAAAAAATAGTTACTTACCAACTAGCCAGAATGATGCATGGATATTTAATAATTCTTTTATAGAATATTAGCCAATCAAAATGTTGTTTCAATTCAATGACTATATTTGATCTCCTTAACCTGGATTTCACTCAAATGAACATCAAATAGGACAGATCCTTGGATATGGCATTTTAAATGTATAAATAATAGAACACTGAAGATATTATTTATGAATATTTGTAAATATAAGTCTATGGAGAATTCTGAGATGGTATTAGATCATCTCAAAATGGAGTTAGATATTACTGAAAAAATAAGACGCTGGGGACACAAATTGTTAACAGTTAAAGGAGTGTCTGCTGAGCAGCCACAAACATTGTTTCTGGTTGAGAGGAAATTTGCATCTTCATAATAAGTGTTATATGAAAAACAGAGCTCCCTTCGCATGCCAGTTCAGCCATTCAAGCTATTCTTATCTTCTATCTGGAATACTGCCTAGTAAGAATAGGAAATTCTTCATTCATTTTGCCAATTATATCTGCCATGTGCAGGCAACACAGAGCATTGGCGAACATTCAGAAAGCCTGCATATTGAATTCGTTGGTGGAGGACAGTCAGTATTGTTCAACAGTGCAGGAAGCTTTGCTGGTTTTAATAATGCATGAGGACTGGTTTGGGCTATTTTTCAGCCTCCTGTGTTGACTGCATGCATTCCGCCGTGAGCCATGAAGCCTTTGCTCTCCAGGATCTGTTTGGAAGCGGAAGTCAGAAAACAAGGCTTAGGGAATTTTACATTTAGCAGAGTCAAACTCTTTTGCAATCAAAAATACTCAAGAAAGAATAGTATAACATGGCCAATCATTCATTTGAATTATACAGAAACATTTCTCTAAAATGGGAAAGTACAGTAAAAATATGTGATTCCATGTCTTTAAAATTTTCTAAATTTTGAAACTCATTTGATATATATAGAAGTTACTTTAAGAACAAAAGCATGTTTTTTTTTAGATTGTATAAAAATTCAATGAGCAGGTCATAATATTTAAGTGTATATTTTAAAATGTGCTCATTTTAGGCTCTATGTTTAAATTTTCTGAATGTACAGATTAAGCCAAAATTTTCATTTCTCATTCTTTAGTGTTGAGTATTATCTATGTCTAGGGACAAAACACCACAAATATTATATGGAAATCACTACAGGTTCATAAACACCCCCACACACACACATACACACATACATACACACCACAACAGGTTAAAAGGTTTCCTGGTAACCATAGTGTTTCTAGTGTTAATACACTCTAACATTAGATTCCTGGTCCAGTGCTCCGGAAAAGGGATTGAAAACTCACACGCCTTCAAGGCCTTTTGAAGAAGACTATTACAGACAACAAACAGTGCTGTGGACTCCAGCAAACCAGAGACTGTGTCTAGGCCAAAGGTACTAATTATAAAAAGAAAAAAAAGAGAAAACACGATATTGACCAAACAAAACTTTTATCAGGTCAATCATATTCATCAATTTCCTATCACAGCTTTAACATGCTTCTGCTTCATCTAAATTCTTCAAGAAATACCTTAGAAAGAACAGACTATAATTCATGCTGTAAAAATATCAGAGGAACTCAACTGACTCCTCTGCCCATACTCACCCCATGTGGATCTCTGAGTGAAATGTGCCTTTTGGAATTGAGGCCATGAATAAGTATTAAGCTCTGTTATCTTCCCCTGCTCTCCAAACAAGAAACTGGTTCTTCTCTGTGCATGCAGTCCTCAGCCTTGACCTACCCCATTCCTGCGCCATCCTGGAAAGCTTAGCTTTCTCTGCGCTCCCCACATTCTCCAGTTTTATATCCTTACTGGTGCTGCTTCCCCCAAAAGCAGGACGAGTGCATTAAAAATCATAGAGGTGGTGAATAAAGGCCTACAGAACAAAAGATTTTCAATCACAGTGGTTTTCATCAGGAAAAGCAATGAAAAGAAGTTCTGAGTGTTATCTAAAACTATGCTATAGCAGAATTATTTTCTCCTACAGCTTCAGAAATACAACCATGAATAAACTTCATTCCTTTGGGATCTTTTAGCAATATAATTTTGCCAGAGAGGTATTCAAGTTTTATTTTAAGTTTCATATAGATTAAGTAATAACATTATCTTTAAAAATCACTATTATAATGAAGGTGGCAAATCAGTAAATCAAACAATAAACAACCTGTGGGCACAAAGAATGGGATTTTTCTTCTTTACCATGGATGATTCAAGTTATTTTTATTAAGTTTTCTTCAATGTAAATACTGGCTCTGACAAGGCAACATTCTCCTTGGCTTAGGTAGGTCAAAAAGTGACTTAATTGCTCTATAAAGATGTCATTGTAAATTGAATTACTTCTCAGTTATGCAGTGAGTCTTGTGAATTTACTAGAGGGTGGGGAGGAGGTGAGAAAGGGAACTTGCATGAGAACAGGAGTTTAATTACTTTTCCTGTACCTGGGGGTATAGTGTGAGTTCATGGTAATTATTTTAATGTTTTATTCTCTATTGGTATTCCTTGAAATTTAAGATTATTTTAAAAAAACATAGCAGATCATTTATTGTTTTCTCCCTAAGAAAATACATTAACATATTTATGTTTGTATATAGATATATAGCTGTATTATTACATATTTTAGTTATTTTAAGTAATCTAGTTATCTGTGATAGAATATAGTACATTTTATTGTATCAGTTAATGTTTTCTCATAAAATACAAGACACAAACTTCCATAGATCACTCAGAACACTTAAAAATGGTTTCTTACACTCCATTAAATACACTGTTGGTTTGTTTGCTGATATTTCCTTTCAGTTATTTGTTATCTTCCATGGGATTTTCTAATGTCTCCTAGAATTTCACAGATCAGTAATCTGAAATGAGATTTTGATGTTCAAAGCTCAAGTTCTATGCTAGATATTAAATATCCTATGTGAAGGTCAGGTTAGGGTTGATTCATAGTGCTTGATACAAACAGCAGCTTTCAGTCCCTTTAAATCATGACTTCTTTACTTTTTTTCTCTTTTTAATGCATAACGGGGCACTTTAACCTAGAAGATCTGCTTTTTGCATTATTGAAGAAACGCATATCATATTTTTCTAAGGAAAACTTTAAAAGTCTTGGATTAAAAGCCTGCAATGTGGATTTTGTTTCCACGATGTTATTTATATTTGGGATTGTTTATCTCTGAATGTCTGACATCAGGCTTTCCCTGTAAGTTCTCAATCTTTTGTTTGTTCCACTTCCTTTGTTTTGGAATATATTATTCTATTGTTATGATGGCAATTAAAGTCTATGTGATAAAATATTTCCTGTTTAGAAAAAAGAAATTATCCTTAAATTTGTTTGGTTCATTGCCTTTTCTAAGGTCAGTTAACAGTAACAACTCCAATCTGTAGAAAATGAGTGAGATACAGGATAAAGGATTCAAGCAAAAGCCTTAATTGCCACTTATTATGAATTACTGCAGGCAAATCACCAAGGTTGTCAGAATTTTTTTTTTCTCAGTCTTAAAAATATGTCCACAGCATGTAACTATTTCACAGGTTTGGGAGAACTAAATTAATTATCTAATAATATATGTATGTCTTTTTGAAAAATATAAACTAATATAAATATGTAGGGTATTCCAATTTTAGAGAAGATAAGGCACAAAATCACAAAAAATGGATGACTTTTATATATAGCAAAAGAATCATAATTGATTTTAAATACAGTTTAATTACTGTTTTTATTCATAGTTTATAAAATTTGGGTGGGAATTCAGCTCACGTTAGCTATATTCACATAATAATTAGAATCACTTTGAGTCATCTCTTCTAAATAAATTAAACTTTGCCCACATATTTGTGTGATGTAAACAGATTATTTAATTCCTCTGAGCCTCGGTATCTTCTTTTGTAAGTGGGTTGCACCAGGTAGATTGTGTGAACATTACTATAAGATTTCTTTCCAGCTCTGATAACTCTTTGGTTTTGAGCTGGATCTGACAGTTGAATTGTGATATGCTCTGCCCAGTCTTACAGCTTAAAAATTCGTTCTCTCTGTGGGCTACCGTGAACATCCTGTTGAGCTGAGGGTCCTAGCTACCGGCTGAGTGAATGAATGGGCAGGGGAGGGGGGAACTAGGTAATAAGAATTTAAGAATTTTATAGGGAACTGAATTAGGCAACCCATTATTTGAAAGCATTTGAAGAGTAGTAGGAAGTGAGAAGAGCAATTTACTAGTATATACATCCAAATGAAGAGAAAATTTATGGTCTCTTTGAGACATTGCAGTGCCCAAGTGTCTTAAAATCACATTTAGGGTTCATCCAAGGGAAATTTCTTTTCCTTTGGGCAAACAGATTACCTCATTTAATTTGAAGAATAACAGTGAACAGTATTTAAAATTATTCCCAATTTACAGATAAAGTTGAAAAATGTGGAGTTCTAAGATGATTTACCTGTCCAATATCACTGAGCCAGCAGTGGGTAAAGCTGGAATTTTAACCTAGGTTTTTTGTGAGTCAAGAAAAAGAAAAATCCAATGCTACAATTAACTTATATGTTTTCTTGATTATTCACTGCTTTTGTGCCTGCTGCAAAATGTTAAAAAAGCCCTAGCAGGGCTTTTATGTTGTGCTAATAGTCATCCTAAATGCCTTAAAGAATCCCTGAGAGTGGGTACATAGCACAAATTTGTGAAATTAGAAAATGTGTAGGTTTGTTATTAATAAATGCTTTGAACAAGAAGGCATGAACCCCAAATGTGGTTTCAAGACACTTGGACACTACAATGTCTCAAGGAGCCCATAAAAACTTCTAAACATTATTTAATTTTAATACACCTTCATTCCAAATTAAATATATGACATTATTTTCCAGGAAGTGTCAGAATGATGATCTTGAAATCCAACAGTGTCAGAATGCAGTATCGCCTAAATCTTGGAATCTTTTCATTGAGCCAACAACAACTTGCATAATTTTTACCTTCTTTTCCATGACTTCTGTTGTTGCACAGACTTTACATGGATTTTATTTCTCACCTTAATGGAGATATTTTGTTCTTAGGATGGAATAACCTGCAATTTTTTATCAGATATTTGGAATCATAAAGAAGTTTAAAATGCTCTCCAAGCCCATCCCTCCATAAAAGAAGTAGGAAGAAGAAAGGATGTTCAAAATAACCGTATATTCAGACATGGAAATCTGGTTGCCGATTGCAGGAATGTGGATATAGCTCCCATCTTGTTGCCTCTATTTCCTAAATATATATTCTTAATGATTAACTATTCTTTCTAAGTATCATATCCTTTTCTATTTGTTTGGTTGGTTGCTTTCATTAGTGATTATAATAGTTCATATCTGTGAAGTTTTGTGTGATGATACATGCTTTACACAATGCCTAATATACAGTAAATATTTAATAAATGTGAAGAGTATTATTACTCTGGGGTGTACACCTACAAGGAAATCAGATGATTTCTGATCAATAAGAAGCAGAATTACCAAAATATCATCCACTGTTCAAGTTTATTTTTCACAGAATCACATTAATGTGTTTCATGGAGGGAAGCTGAGCCCAAGAAAGTGTTTATTTAACATAATTCATTAAGTTGTAATACCTTTCAAGAACCAAGGTATATTGATTGCTTGTTATGTGTCCAGCTTGTGTTAAGTGCTAGATAATGTTAAGCAAAAACATGTATGGTCTAGCACTGTATATGAGGGAGATAAACTTTAATCACACAATCACATAAATTAATGTATAATTACAAATTGACATATACAGTAAAGGGAGAATGATTTAAAAATGTAAAATTAAAGGCTGTGCTAGAATTATAGAATATGACCATGCAGGGAATGAACTTTGAAAATAGTAAAATACTGAATTTCCAAAATTTCCCTGAATAACTTACCCAAAATCCCAGCAGCGTTTTCAGACAGGATACAATCTATAGACCAGCCTTGAAGTAAACAAGAGATCATGTTTTAAAATGAGTGCAAGCAGGAACATTATAAAGAAAGGTGTTTAAATTACAGCCAGTGTGATTTAATTCAGCCATAAATATTGTTAAGCACTGAAATTTGGCTGCTTTCCTGGAAAAAATAAAATAAAATAGAACCAGCCATAATCACAGAATATGTTGGACAAGTCTAGGTGACTGCTTTAGGTTTATAATAACTGTGAATCCATGATGGAAATACCCCCCTCCACAAAAAATAATGTTTTATCTTTTTATAATAGATTAAGATGTATGGCCACATTGTAGAAGTTGTTTTTCTAAGGACTTACTAATTTATTATCCAATATACTTATCTTATACTTTGAAGAAAAAAAATTTACTCTTGTCTTCAACTATGTATTCTTTTCAACAATGTTCTAGAATATTTTCACTTTGTTTTGTCGGATTTTCTTAAATGAAATCTTTGGATTCTAAGAAAAGTAAAATAATTATATGCAATAAGGCATATTTATTATGTACCTTTGGCTGTTTACAAAATAAGAGAATGATATATAATTCACTTGACTAGCCTTCAACAAAAAACAACTAAATACAAGCCCACTCATTTTGATGAACAGAATCCAATACTTTATTTATATTTTTGAATTTTTTTCTTAGAGATAATTAGAAAAATAATACCAGATACCACATTTTATTTTATAGTACTAATATGAGTTTTAATCAGAACATAATTTCTAAGAATTCCCTTTTGGATGAATGGAAAACCGTGTTTTTGGTGGAAATTATTTTTATTTAAGAAAACGATATAAAAATGTTGATCAAATTGCTTGCGTTTTATTGATCAATGGCAATTCAAAGGTCATGTCTTTGTTGCCAAGTGTATTAGTTTGCCAGGGCTGCCAAAACAAAATACCACAGACTGGGGGGTCTAAACAAAGAAATTTATTTCCTCACAATTTTGGAGGCTAGAAGTCTGAGATTAAGGTGTCAGCAGGCTAGGTTCCTTCCGAGGCCTCGATCCTTGGCTTGTAGACAGCTGTCTTCTTCCCTGTGTCTTCGCATGGTCTTCATTTTGTGTGGTCTGTTTCCTAATCTTTTCTTAAAAAGATGCCAATAATAGTGTATTAAGGCCCACTCGAGTGACCTCATTTTTATCTAATTACTTCTTTAAATATCTTTTCTTCAAATACAGTGATATTCTGAAGTACTGGGCATTAGGACTTCAACATTCGAATTTTGAGTGGACAGAACCCAGACCATAAAGTCATGGAAACCTTCAGGAGAATTATTACTAAGCAAATTATTACTAAAAAATAAGGGCCGGTAAGTCCACGACACCACCGGCCTACACCACACAAACACATCCATGCTGTTTCCAAATAAAATGTGGACATACACAGATTCGCAAAGTTAGAAAATTAGAGATCATTTTTTTCTCTATGATGAACATTACAATAAATTGACAAAGTGAATGAAAGGACCACCAAAAGCCTGTTCTATACTTCTAATTCCCAAAATACAAGGAATGTATATCTGGACAGATTGCTGAAGGACTCTGAAGAAACTCCCCACAAATTTATATCCTTTTGGTCTAACCTTTGGTTGTAGTATGTTGTAATATTATTATTCAGCTGTTAGAATAGGGAAGTAGTTAACACCCTCATCCCCATCTTTTCCTAGTGGTTTGGATAGTTTGTGTGTGCTAGGGACTCCTACACAGTTGTGTTCAGAGTCTATAGAAACCTTGGTGGTCATTTGCTTCTGGGCTACATTTTTACCAGAGAACCTACTTCCTAGCCATCTTGTTAGATCACAAAAGATGTAGTTCTAGTTTTGTACATCATTGTGTTCCTTACTCTCCTGTTTTTTAATGCACTGGTTGATTCTCTCTAAGCATTATTATAGGAGTCATGATGTATCATCAGCTATGATTTCGTTAAATAAAACAGTGCAGCTCTCAAGAGCAGCTCTGTTAAGGAAGTTGATTAATTGGACTCCTGACACTCCCAGAATCTCAGTGATGTGGCTGCATAAAGCCCTGGCAGTACGTAGTCACCTAACACATGATTGCCTTACAGTAACCTCCTATGAACTCCGTAAATATTCAGGTGTGGAGCTTGGATATTCAGTTAATGGACAACAAATTCACACTCTTTCTTAGTCGCCAATTTAAAGCTTTCACTTACCTAAATTATAAGAGCTGCAGGTATGTTTCCGTGGGTGGCACTTGAAACTCAACGTATTTAAAACCGAATTAATCTACTTCTTTCTAAAATTGTTTCATCTTATTATTTTTCAATTTCTTTTCTTTGAAACTTAGTGTTGGCATCTCATAGGTTACATTTGTCCCATTTTTCTTGTTTCTACTTTCAATTGGCTGATCTATTTGAATTATTTGTCATTTTAGTACTTCTTATTTCTATTCCACCGTCTTTCTTGTGCTGCCATGCTGGTTAGGGGGCTTACTATTTGTCATTCATATACTTAATCTTCTAGTTGATATCACTGCCTTCACTCCTTTTTTATATCAATTCTTTCTCATTGCCATGGAAGACTTTTTTTTTCAGTAAAACACATTTCTAATCATAAAATCTTGACACATTTGCCATGTTAAAAATAATCATAACGTAACAATAATGACATAAATAATGAAAACCTTCTATGATCTTTCTTTTTTAATTGTAAGAAAGTGCAGACTCTTTACTCAGTCAGAGAAAACAGTCTTCAAGTTATTTCCTAAATACATGTTCAGGCTTAACACTAACCTTTTTTATATAGTTTATATGTTGGTCTAATGGAGTCAGTTGTTATTTCCCCAACTGCCCCTGATAGGATCATCCCTCTGCATTTGTATACACTGTTCTTATGGCCTGAAATTCCCTCTCTTACTCTGTTACCCACACCTCCCTCCATACCCATTCTTCCAGGCATACCTCAAATACTAATTCTTTCCTGAAGCTGAATCTTAAAATCACAGCTATAAATAATCTGTTCTGTAAACCTACCACTGCATGCATTGCTTACAACATTTTACTTTGTGTTATGATTAGTATCTACCTGTATTTTCTACTCTACTGGAGAGTAAATCCACAGAGGGCAAAATCTTCATCTCCTCTTCATCTTTATTGTTGTTCTTATGCCTGCTCTTTAGTAGTTAGACTGCAGAACCAATGACCAAGTTACTGCAAACTGTACTGAGATTTCTCTGCTATTAGACAGCCATGTCACCTTTCTCTCCAAACTATTGGTTTTCAGATGCTAAGGTAAAGTTTCCTCTCTCTTTCTCACTCAGAATGATCCTTAAATCAAGAAAAATCTCATACAACCTGCTAAGCTTTGGAAAATATACACCTTGCTTTCTGGAACCTTGACAATATGACATCTAAAGACTTCTATTTTGCTTGACCTAAGCCCTATCTTTCTCAGATCTTTGCTTCAATTTGGCAATTTGGAAGAGATGAAATCTCTCTCCTTCTCTCTCTGTCTCTCTTTCTCTCTGTGTGTGTGTCTCTCTCTCTCTTTGCCCCCTGCTCCTCCTTCTTCTCTTGTTCTTCTGCTTGTCCTTCTTTGCTAGAAGACTGAAAAAGTTCTGAACAGAAGCAGAAAGTTAATTATTAGAAAAGAAAAATATATATGAAGAAGTTTAATAAATTAAAATATCTTTGTCTAGAAATGATTTCTTCAATTAATGATGTCTTTTTATGCAGCAAATTTACACTAGTTTCACCTCAATAATAAGTTATACAGGAGTTCATTTCAATATAAGTAAGAACGTAATTGTAAAGGGATTGAATATTCAAAAAGTTTTTTTAGGGTGGTATTCTTAGCACCTATAAAATATTTTAAGAGCTACAAAATGGGATGTGTCTTCTATTATAATCATATAACAATTTGTCTTACTGAATATAGAAAGTTATACCAGAAATTCTGATGCTCTACTAAGTGTCTCTTGCACATATACACACACAAAAAGACAAAACGGAAGACACAAATAAACCCACATACATAGAGATACACACGCATGCACAACTACTGCTACTCGTTTTTATTAAACATTATGCATTTGCATTATGCATGTATGCAAATTGCTTCAATAGTGAATATATGTGTGGCAACCAAGAAATAAGATAAAAAATGGAAATCAATTTGGGAAGATAGCATGAAATGCGAAATGTGTATTGTCCAGCCCAATATACTAAAGCAATTAAGAGATGAATGTTAGCTCAAATTATGAGTCCTTCACTTGTTACCTAAAATAGTACTGAAATATAATAATCTATCAATAGTACTTGTTGAATTAATTCACTTAAACTCTCTTTTGGAAAATGCAGCCATTTTGCATCTATCAAGTTTCAAGATTTGAAGATCTTTCAAATCTTCAAGTTTAGAAAAAGATAGCTTTAAATTCTTTCTTTATGATTCCTTTGGCTTTAGATTCTATATTTAATACATTCTTCATAGAAAAAAACATCAGAAAACTAGTACTTTTATTTTTAACATTTTATGATGTAAATTGTGTTTCTAACAAAAGTGTTGATACATTTATACATTTATAATAAAATCTAGAGATTTATTAATATTTTCTCAACTAATCAACAGATATTTATTAAACCAAAAATATTTACAGAAAAATTGATGCCCTGGATGTAATAAATTTATCTCCTGAAATCAAGGGCAAATTAAAAAGATGTATGTAGAGAATTATGCTCAAATTTAATGTTTGTTAGAATTAGTATAACCAATACAATATCATTATAGTATTACATCTAAATTTAGCTTATATATTTTCGAATGCTATTATAATTTTTAAAACTTTTTATATTAAGAATATGGCCAATGTTCAGAATTTTCAGAATACTATTGCATGTTCATTTATGAAAGGACACAGTTTTATAGGACCTCAAAGGAGTTCAGACTTGGGATTTCTATCAACCAGCAGTAAATTCCTTCTGTGCCTTGTAAAGCAAAGTTGATAAATTTAGAAAATAAGAACATAAAACTTCCTTCCTAAACCATAAGATGACCATTCTGTCAAAGTTTATTGAAAAGAGTCTTTGTTGAATGGGTTGCAACAATTTCTGAGAAGGTTTTATAGACAAGTCCATAGACAATGGCCATTGTCTTAAAATACAATGGTAAAAACATGCTTCCGTTTAACATTTCTGTAATAGACTAAAAACAGATATCTCAGAGACAATTGTGAAATTTTAAACATGCTTTGGTAGTTGCTGCTTTTTCTTTATTCCTTTGTCTATATCATCTTGTTCCCTGTACACAAACGTATCCCTCATCATACAACTGTGTATATTTTGTTATTTATAGATAGGAGACAAATAAAGAGCTGTTCAAGTAACTTACCTGAGTAACAATGTCATTTTACCTGTGAGTTTTATGAGAGCTGTTCCATCACTGAACATCATGCTATGTATTCCTCTAAGCTTTTCTAGCCTCATTGCGTATAAGGGAGGTAAAATACTATGTTTTCTCTATCCTGATATATGTTACAGTTAGAGCTATCTAAGCCAGTAGCTATGTCCAGCCTTACCTTTTAAATCCAATATGATGTTATATTGTTACCTGTAAACAATTGCACACATTTCCTAGACTAAAATAAAGAAAAAAGGGGCATTGTTGAATATAGTCAGGACTTATTATGACCATTGTTAGTAAGTGGAAGTCACATGACCTTGGAAACATGTATGTTGAAGGACTTCATGAAAATCGGGATTGGATTGATACGAGGTTTGCAAAAAAGCGTTTTATGGTTATAGTGATGGGATTAAAATATTTCTTGCCTGATTAATCTTGAAATCATCTCAAAAATAATTTAGCGAGTATAGGATAAAAAAGACATCTGCACTCAAATGTTTATAGCAGCACAATTAGCAATTGCATAGATGTGGAAACAACCCAAGTGCCCATCAATACATGAGTGGATTAACAAAATATGGTATATGTATACCATGGAGTTGTACTCAGCCACAAAAACCAATGGTGATCTAGCACCTCTTGTATTATCCTGGATAGAGCTGGAGCCCATTCTACTAAGTGAAGTATCACAAGAATGGAAAAACAAGCACCATGTGTACTCACCATCAAAATGGTATTAATTGATCCACATTTATGTGCACATATAGTAGTAACATTCATTGGGTGTGGGGATGGTGGGAGAGGGGAGGAAGGGATGGATATATTCACACCTAATGGGTGCGGTGCACACCATCTGGAGGATGGACACGCTTGAAACTCTGACTTGGGTGGGGCAAAGGCAATATATGTAACCTAAACATTTGTACCCCTGAAATATGCTGAAATAAAAATTTTAAAAAATGTAACCTTTTAACTGAATTTGACTGAGGAATGACAACTTCATCCTGGTTTATTCTAAAAGTTCTGATAACAATGAAGACAATACAGCTTATGGCTTCTCTTTTCACCTCAGTTTGATCTGCAGGGCTGCTCTGTCCACTGAAAGATAAACTAATTGGCATAGAGACACTCAATTCTGAGAGTCATCACCATTATTACCTTTAGTAGTAATGGTATCTGATTTGCACCTAATATTATATGCTCTCAGAAGACATCAATGCCAAGAGTTAACGTTCTGCTCTGCTCTGTTCTGAAAGATGAAATGTAGGGGCTCTAGAACTGTTCCAGGTCAGTGAAAAAGTCATTGATGGAGAGTTTCATGGACTGGTTGAGAAAACAAAAATCTGTTAGAGGAGAGGTGAACAAACGTTTGCTGCAAATCTCTTAGGCTTTGCAGACCATACGGTCTCTGTCACAAACTCTCAACTCAGCCATTGTAACACGAATGCAGTCACCATCAATACATAAACAAATGAGTGTGGCAATGTTCCAATACAATTTTATTTACAAAAATAGGCAAAGAGCCATGGCTTAATTTGCCAAACCCCACTTTAGAGGCAAGGTATTTCCAAAACTTGGTCAGCCAAGAGCATGCCATGATTTTGAGTGTATGGGTGAGAGGTATGGAAGTCTTATTTCATGGGTGGTTTGACATTTCACATCAGAGACTTATTCTGTTACTGGCGTCCCCTTGTTAAAATGCACAGGACCTTGGAATAGGTGATATATTAGCCAATTATCCTCCATTAACCTTTAGCCATCCTGAAAGTGTGGCAAGTAGGAAACTGTGGTAAGGGCTCAGGGCTTCTCAAGCTAATCTGACTATACGCTTCACTAATTTCGTCCCTTTCTGTCCTCTCTAACTTGAAAATCTATTAATGGAAAAAGAGTTTCCTAAGTTACTTTTTTTTCACATTCATATAGTTTTATTACAGCTTATTTTTATAGTTCTATTTTATCATTGTTGCTGTTAATCTCTTACTGTGTCTAATGTATTTATTTACTTTTTTTATTTCAAAATATTAAGGGAGTACAAATGTTGTTATTAAATGGATAGCTTTCATAATGCTTCAGTCGGGTCTATTAGTATGCCTGTCACCCAAATAGTACTCATTGTACCTGACAGGTAGGTTTTTACCTCTCCCTTCCTCCCTGTCCCCCTTCTTGATTTCCAATGACTTTCACTTCTCTCTGTGCCCATATACGCCCATTGATTAGACACAAATTATTAGTGAGAACATATGGTGTTTGTTTTTCCATTCCTGAGATACTTCACTTAGGATAATGATCTCCAGTTCCATCCAAATTGCTGCAAAAGATATTAATTAATTCCTTTTTATGGCTGAGTAGTACTCCAGGGTATATATTAATATGTATACCACTCATGGTATTGTTAATCCACTCATGAATTGATGAGCACTTGTGTTGATTCCACATCTTTGTGATTGTGAATTGTGCTACAAGAAACATTTGAATGTAGGTGTTCTTTTGATACAATGACTTCTTTTCCTGTGGGTATATACCCAGTAGTGGGATTGCTGGGTCAAATGGTAAGTCTACATTTATTTCTTTGAGGAGTCTCTGTACTATTTTCCTTAGAAGTTGTACTAATTTGCAGTCTCACCAACTGTGTATAAGCATTCCTTTCTCTCTGCATTTGTGCCAGCATCTATTGTTTTTTGACTTTTTAGTAGCCATTCCAACAGGGGTAATGTGATAGATCATTGTGGTTTTGTTTTCATTTCTCTGATGATTAGTGATGTTGAGCATTTTTTCATAGGTTTGTTTGCCATTTGTCTATCTTCTTTTGAAAAGCTTCTTTTCATGTTTTATTGGATATAGAGTTTGAGATATTTTTTCCCATTTGCTGTCTATTTTCTCTGTTGATTATTTCCTTTGCTGTTCAGAAGCCTTTTAATTTAATCAAGTCCCACTTATTTTTGTTGTTAACGTAATTGCCTTTGGGGTCTTAGTCATAAATTCTTTGCCTAGGCTGATGTCTACAAGAGTTTTTCCTACATCTTCTTATACAATTGTTATGGTTGTATGCCTTACATTTAAGTCTTTTATCCATCTTGAATTAATTTTTATATATTGTGAGAGGGGTCCTATTTAATTCTTTTGCATGTGGCTATCCAGTTTCCCAGCACCATTCATTGACTAGGGCTTCCTTTTCCCAGGGCATGTTGTTGTAAGCTTTGTCAAAGATCAGTTGATTGTAAGTAGATGATTTTATATCTGGGTTCTCTGTTCTGTTTCATTGGTCTACGTCTCTACTTTTATACCAATATCATGTTGTTTTGGTAACTATAGCTTTGTAGTATAATTTGAAGTCTGGTAGTGTGATGCCTCTAGAATTGTTCTTTTTGTTTAAGATAACTTTGGCTATTAGGGCTCTTTCTTGGTTCCACATGAAGTCTAGAATTATTTTTTCTAGATATGTGAAATATGACATTGGTGTTTTGATGGGGATTGTGTTGAATCTGTAAATCACTTTGGGCAGTATGAACATTTTAACAATGTTGATTCTATTAATATCAATCTCTGAGCGTGAGATGTTTTTCCATTAGTTTGTATCATCTGTGATTTCTTTCATCAATGTTTCATACTTCTCCTTGTGGAGATCTTTCACCTCCTTGGTTTTGTGTATTCCTAAATATATTATTTTCTTTGTGGGTTTTGTGAATGGTGTTGAGTCTTCAATTTGACTCTCAGCTTGACTGTTACTATATAGAAATGCGACTGATTTGTGTACATTGGTTTTGTAACCTGAGACTTTGCTGAATTTATTTATCAATTCTAGGAGTCTTTTGGTGGAGTCTTTGGGATTTTCTAGATACAAGATCATATCATCAGAGAAAAGTGATAGTGAGCTCCTCTTTCCTGATGTGGGCACCCTTTATTTCTTTCTCTTACCTGATTACTCTGGCTAGGACTTCCAGTACCACAATGAATAGAAGAGGTGACAGTGGGCACTCTTGTTACTTTGAACAATAGGGCTTTAATTCACATTCATGAAGAGAACTTAAATTATATTCTGATGCAGAGGATGATATGGAACCAGGTACAATTATGGAGGTGGGAAAAGCAGGGTAAGGGTCTTGTCAAGGCAGGACCATCATGGGAGCAGAGAAGGTGAAGGTGGAAAATGAAACAGTACCAACAAAATGGAGCTCAGTATCTCACTCAGCAAAACAAATTAAAACTTACAAGTTCCACCAATAGCCACCTCTTGTACCCAGTGTAAATTATTTAATATATTCCATGGCAAAACTCATATTGCTACCATATGCAATATTTATTCCTTATTTTATTAATGCTTTATTTTTTAAAATTCTAGTAATATTCTATGTTTAATTATTACTTGTGGTTATTGTTTTGAATTAATAAGGGAAAAGCTTGTGAATATTGAGTCCATACTATAAAATATGAAATTGAAATATTTGTATTTTAAGAAAGTAAACAATGGGCTGGGTGCGGTGGCTCACGCCTGTAATCCTAGCACTCTGGGAGGCCAAGGCGGGAGGATTGAGCTCAGGAGTTCGAGACCAGCCTGAGCAAGAGTAGACCCCGTCTCTACTAAAAAAAAATAGAAAGAAATTGGCTGGACAACTAAAAATACATAGAAAAATTAGCCGGGCATGGTGGTGCATGCCTGTACTCCCAGCTACTCGGGAGGCTGAGGCAGGAGGATCGCTTGAGCCCAGGAGTTTGAGGTTGCTGTGAGCTAGGATAATGCCATGGCACTCACTCTAGCCAGGGCAACAGAGTGAGACACTGTCTCAAAAAAAAAAAAAAAAAGAAAGAAAGAAAGAAAGTAAAGAATGATCTACAGATTTAAAAATTTTTTATGGATTATTTCAGGTCATTTAACTTTAGTTTGCTTTACAGATATAGTTCTTTACACAATCTAGGGCTATTTTTAATTATTTTATACTTTCTTGACAGACTTAAGTTTTCTTTAGCTTATATTGTTTTTAGTGACTGTTTGGGGATAGGATCCTTTGTTAATGAGTAAACAAGCGATATAGTTGACTAAATATTCATTTTATAATTTTTCTTAAGTAAGTGGAATCGTAAACCACGTTTTCTCTACAATTAGTTGAGGTATCACATTTTAAACTATTTTTTAAAGCAATGAAACATGCACAAGTACATAAACAGGATACTCATTCTAAAGCCATATGTGCTTAAATTAGGTATTATAGAATATAAGCAATAGTAATGTTGAAGTAGGAATCAAGAAGTGATGTAAAATGGTGAATTTATGATAACACAGTTTTAAATGCCCACCGTAAATAGAATGATTTTGTACAGTATCATACATTCACCTCTTCCATACTAAGTTATAAATTAGGAAAATAGCTATATACCAATATGTACTGAAATTATAAACTAAAAAGTAATTTAACAGAGATTGAGACCAATCAAATGTTTTTTATGTAAAGAAAATTAAAAAGTAACAAAAAGATTCTGAAAATTTTTTCGTATTTCTATTTATAGTAGTTATTATTTGTTGATATTAAAATCTTTCCAAATTGTTATTTTCCACCAAGAAACTAAAATATAATTTTAGTCATCCTAGTTGTAGAGAGATGAGTTTTGATGATAGTTTTATAGAGTTGGCTTAGAAAAAATTTCTTGGCAAAGAATCCAGGCAAATAAAATTATATGTCCAAATTCTTTATTTCTATTTTTCATTTTATATGGATCATACCTTGGTCTTTAATGGCTATGAGTCACTTTATTTTTATTTTGTAATTCTTGATTTTTTAACAATACAAAACCTATCAACTACCAAAAATGAAAATTTTATTATAAGACTTTCAATTTTAAAAGAAATAAGTTAAATTGTCTTTAAAACATTTGTAATAGCAAAGTTTGTATTGCAGATACTGAAAGAACACCACTATAGACTTCAACTGCCTACTTTTAAAATTCCACTAGAGGGCAACATGCACCAAGATTTTTGTCCCTTTGCAGTTTCAAGGGGAAAACTCCAATTTTATCTTTTTTCGCAAATAAATGTCACTGACTTAATATTTAGCATCATTCAGAATTAATTGTTATCTTTATGATGCACATGTGGTTCTGAGTGAATACTCTCTCACTTTTAAAAGGTAGCGTTATTGGTATTACTCTACTTGACTTTAATCAGATACAATCAACACTTACATTTCAGTTACCATAATTACCAGAAGACAAAATAACACCAAATAAAAAGGCATTATTATATATATAATGAGTTCATGTGGGATATAGTCAATGTTATATGTGTTTTAAATTATAAATATGTATAAATGATTCTAGTTTAAAGGAAAATAAAATAAGAGTCTTGGGAGATATTGATAGCATATTTGAAAATCAATTTTGTAGTAATAAAAGCATTTGCTCATTATACATTCTCAGAGACCACTTTAACAATGAGTAAAACAACTGGTAGAATGGTGTCTATCAGAGTAGTACTTCTTAATCCTTGCTGAGAATGGGAATCCACTTAGTACTCACAGCATCACCATGCTCTTTGTCTTCCCAAATATCACTTTGTCCACAACCCATCCTCTCTTCTCTTCTACTTCTTCACCTACCCATTACAATTTACTAAAGAAAATTATTCTAAATATGACTGGTTGTCACTAAGGCTCTGGCATTGGAAAGAACATGATTTTTCTTCTCCTTTTGTTTCCAAATTGACTTTTCTGTAAGAGAGCAAAGTAACATTGAAAGAGGGGAAGAAATATACAACCAGCTTTAGAAAATGATTATGTAGGTTTTAAGGGAATCATATTTAGAAGCAACAGCAACAAAAAAAATACACACACAATAGTGCACCTTGATTTTCTATGATAAATATTTAGAAATGGACATAATTGTAACCTATTGCAATAAAATGCTTGATTTCTCTCCATAATTTTTGTTTAGTTAATAATTATTTAAAGGCTATTTTCATATTCATAAAATGATAAATGCTCATTATACCTAAAAATTAAGCAGCAAAGACTTGTTTTAATATTATTAAATTATCACCCTGATTAAACTATCATTTTTGGCATACATATGATAAACAAAGTCATAATATGTCTGGGCAAGGTTTTGCAATTATTTGTCCGTATTCATAAATTAGAAAGCTGAGACATTGATATCAACATAATAAGTAATTAGAAGAATATATAAATGTATATACTGAGACACATAAACAAAGATAAAGAAATAAACCATTAGTTCCAAATCATATTTCTAAAATTAAGAATGTAAGATTAGGAAGAGCTTTTTTAAAATTCTGTCATTTTAATCCCAGGTATCAAATTTAGATAATAACAACATCCAGCAATGAATGATAGAAATCAGCACCCTTGCACATAACTCTTCGTCCCCATCTTAATTATCATTAATTTTATAAATACTTTTAATGTCCAAGTTTAAAGTTCCTGTTTAATTCTGTAAGCATAATTCACACTGTTACTTAGCCTTAAATCTGCATTTAAATAGATCTTTATCAGGATTTCATTTCTGAAATGTCTATTTTAACTTCTTGATTTTTTGGGGTATCTTCAAAAATATTCTTTTCAAGAAGGAATTATGTATTCCCCAAGCATTCTTGTGACTCCCGTTTATTATCTTTATACTTTTCAGCCAATTGTCAAGGTATACATTGAATAGGTATTTCCTTATTCTGTCTTTAAGTAACTGTGTTACTTTAGAGAACTGTGATCAGTAAGGATGCCCTCTTGAATACGGCTTGCTCTTTCCTGGCCTGAGTACTGTATGACTATTTATTAAATTGAATTTATTTGTTCAACAGATACTTATTAAATACTCTTCTGTAACTATAGTAGCTGGAGATGACAATCATGTTTTTAAAAATATCTGGCTTCTTGGAACTTACAGTCTAATTGGGTTAAGAAGAGGCAATAAACAGTTAAATATCTATCTGTCTAACTGTCTCATATCAGATAGGGATCAGCGCTTTCACAGTAAAACAAGACATTGGACTCTTGGATCAGGTGTAAATGACCATGCTATTTTAGGTAAGAGCATTATTGAAGCTTCCCTCAGGGTTCATGTGGATGAATTAGCCTTGAAGATATCTGGAATTCCATGACAAAGACTCTGAGAGTGACCATTTTGCATCAGTTTTCCCAACAGTAGCTGTTTCTTTTCATTTTGTAGATTCAAATACTCATTTGAGGAAATTTTTTTCTAGTATATCTTTTAATTGTTTTCAGCTATTTTTTGTTTTAGTACACTTTCTTGTGAAAACCAATGGTGTGAATGACAAATCTGCTTTCTCCTGTATAATTGTCTTTATTCTTTTTCGTTTGTTTTATGTCAATTCCTCAAGCTTTAGTTTTTCCTGACTCTGTTAAGCTATATTTCTCCTTCATTTTTACTCTGAACTCTGTAGTTAGTGTTTCATCCTTTTATTTGTCTTAAAAATTTGTTCCTTCTCTTACTTCCTTCCTTTTAAAAAATTATGCCTTTTGTTGAATGTCCTTTATTTTATTCTGTTTTAAATCAAATTATACACCTTCCTTGATATTAAGGATAATTATCTAAAGAACTTATTTTAGGCCTTTACATGACTTTTTCTTTTGTTTTATTCCTTTATTGTTTTTCTTTTTTCTGGGTGTCTTTGTAGGTCTTATGCTGACTTCTTTATGTTTAAAACTCACCTTTGAATGTGGCTGCCTATTTGCTAAAAAAAAAAAAAAAAAAATGGGATATAGAGGAGGAAAAAGTATGGGGAAAGATATAGTGGAGCAGTCTAAAGTCCACATTTCATAGTACTTGGACAGAGGTTCTTCAAGGATTTTCTAATGAGAAGTCTTGTTCTTACATGACTGTTAGAACAAAGAATTCAAAAACTCATGTGTATACAAAACTAAGAATTTTATGATTTTCTGCCATGATCTTCAAATGTATCTTTGCATTTTATAATTTTTTAAGTTATCTTTTAATGAGAAAAGAATTTTTTTCCAATAATATTTTGGACATTTTTAAATGAAAGTAAGCACCTAGTTAACCAAAAAAGCACCAATTTCAATTTTCATATGATCCTTTCAGAAATTACATATTTTATTTTGAAAATAAAAGCAATATCTAACAGCATAAATGTCTTAACAATATCTGTTAATAAATCAATCATTTTCTATTTTAGTTAATTAATACCTATCAATTTTTTCCTGTTTTAGATAAATTCAGCATAGAAATTCATCACATACTATAAATTCTAACACATAGTGTTAATTATTGTTTTTTGAGTTTCTAAAATTCCAAATCAAAAATTACAATGTTCTCATGGTAAATGAATTTTTGAAATTTAAGCAACAAAAATGGAAAGTGTGAAGAGCTATTAAAAGCAAGAAGAATATGTTTTGAAAATTATGATATATTACATTTTTATCTGTTGTAATAGCTCTGTTTCATCTTAAATATCCATGTTTTAGTTATTTCCTGGAGCTCTTCTTTAAATAATGCCTGACGTATTTTATCTTCCAAAATATTTATACATTTGCTTCTTATTAATTATTTGTATTTTGGTTTCCTTTTATAGTTTAAAAATCTGTAATTAGATTTTATTTAATGACTAAAAGTAATAGAGTATTGACTTGTGCTCTCAATTTCTGATGCAAAATGACTATCATGGATTAGATATGAAAATTTTAATAATAATAGTAATGTTGAGAACTTGGTCATCTGACTTTTTAGCAAGAAATTATTTAGAAATCATTATGTCAGTTTCACAAAAGTATATGTTAACTCCAGGTGGAGTTAGAGAATTTATAAGTTGTGAATCTCACAATAATTTATGTAATGCTAAGATATAATGTCAGGTATGTAATTTAATGCATTTTTATGAATTTGAAATATTTTTTCTTTTATCTGATTAACTTAATTTATTAATTTCTTAGAAGTATAAATTTCTTTGGCTTTTATTTAACATTTTATAGTAGTCCCATAATAAATGAATTTTTTGTATATGTGCGATATATATGTGTATGTACATGTTTGTATGTGATATCTTTGTTAAGTTTATGGGAAAATAACTCATAAATAGTTTGCATAATTTTAAATATATAACTGTAGGTTGTACTCTACTGCCTCCTTTGTGGTGTAGAACTATGCCATAATTCAATGTCAGGGCTTTCAATCCTTAGCCCCTTTGACATGTAGGGTATCTAGTATACCCTATCTCTTGCAAAAACTTCAAATGTGAGTGACAGCCAAAAATGACCACTCACCTAGAGTGTTCACGCTACAGTTTAATAGCTCTGTATGCACACCACTGAGGTAGGCATCAGTAGATGCCTTACAACAAGGACCCAATCACCTGCTCAGGTGGACAGCCATTTCCAACAGCATCCAAACACTGGGAGGGACATGGTGGGCTCAGTGGTCCACACAGAGTTCAGGTAACTATGCCTACTTCCCTCTTTCACCTATGAACCTGGTTACTTTTCTTTTAAGGCTCACAAAATGTAATATATCAGACTCAATCATTTTCTAAGAAAAATAACCATTGTATTCTTCCCCTGTCCCACCACCTCACTTCTCGTATGAAAGAAAGATACCACCAGAATTCAAAATGATTCACTACTCCAAGAATAGCCAAAATAAATGTAGGTACAGTACTGTATTACTGCAGATGATAAAAGAATTTTTTTTTGTCATCCCTTAACTTTTCAAAGGTTTTATGTATATGCTGAACACTCTAGAATCTCATTACCTTAACAAATCTATTATTGACAACAGTGATTCATGGCAGATAGAGAGAGCCAGGGTAGTATTTCTTTGGCAGTTCTATTTCTGCTCCTCCATTTGCTAGCATCTGCAAATTGCAGGGAAGCTCCCTGGAGCGGACTATTACCTTACCACCCTACTACCAGCAGCTCAGCTGAGCTCACGAGAGCCCAGCTTGCAGGTGTTGGAGTAATCAAAGCAACAAGCCAAAAGTAAAAGTTCATAGTCAAGGTTTTAATTAATCACTCACTGTAACAGGATAAGCAAGAAGCTAAAAACTGAAAAAAAAAAAAAGTACCACTCACTCTCCTTCTACCCCTTCCCTTCCATATTTTTCCATGGAACAGTACCTGTTTAGAAACAGGTGGATTAACACAGACTCGGAAGTCATTTCACCGTTGAGGGAACCCGAACAAAAGGCTCCTACACAACACGATACATACATACAATTTTATCTGTCAATTTTTAAATAAATGAATAAATTCACCAGAGAAAACATTTTTTATTAAAAAAAAAAAAAGGCTCCTGCAGTTCTATGTAACCAGGGTCAAGGGAGAGGAAGGAGGGAAGGAAGGAGGAGGGGGGAGGGATAGAAGATGAAAATTACTGCGTACATGAGTCAGAATGAAAAATATGTCTTCAAGGTTCCCCCCTCCACTCGCCCTCCCTTAAGGAGGCCTCCACAGGCTGCCTGAAAAAGGCCTCAACTAAAGACCCCAGATAAAGAGGCCTTGAATTGAAGGAGCCTGGGCCAGGGCAGATATGCGTAAGCACAAGGCTGGCCAGAGGGGCCTGAGTCCTTGACTGGAACTCCCTTCAAGACTGCAATGCACTGGCTGTGCACCAAGTGTGCTGCGGGGAAGGCAGCTTTTCCCTACGAGCCCTGTCAAGTAACACTTTGTAATTGCCTGTGGTCAGGCCAGAAAAATCACACATAGGTCTTTAACTAGGAGCAAAACTCTTCGCCCAGCTAGTTCTTTCTCCTTATAACTCTTCCCGTTTCCTCTTTGCCCACTTCTCGTGTGCCTGTTGTTTGGCTCTTCATCTCTAAATGTATATGCTATTGGTCAGAAAGTGGTTGGAACAAGTGGGATTGTTCAGAGATGATTTAATTGTTCAGAGATGATTAATTAAAAAGTTTATTAGGCAAAGATCAGGGGAATCCACCTCATGGAGGGTGGGGGAAAGGAGTGGATTCAAAGTATAGCATATAGTATGCAAAGGTACTGACTCCATGGGGGGAGGATAACAACTTATATTTCACTGGAGCCCTGAGTTTGTTTAGAGCAAGGACAGAAAAGAGATGTCTTCAAGAGGCCAAATTATGAAGAGCCACATATACCATAAACAAATTATTATTTTTTTTCCCAGTAAAAGAAAGCAGCAAATAATATGACAATGCAAACTTTAAGAAAGCATCCAAGCCAAGGCTAGCACAGGGACTAGGAATTAATATAACAAAAACAAATAACGATGCATCTCAGTTTTTAAATAGTATTTAAAGTTCTTGGCACAAAGGCAAAAATAATTATTTGGATTTGTCCCTAAAGGAGACTATTTCAAAGATCAACAAATGTGCTGTTTGAAGAAAGGCCAAATTCTTCATTAGTGTGTGAATACTTCCTTTGAAATATACATTATATAAAATCCTCATATGTAAAAACATACTTTGAGTACTGTATTGCAGCTGCATACACTGGGCATGGTGACCTGGGAAAATAGTGGCTGCCAATAGGGAAAAGAAGACAGCCTACATGTAACCTAAAGAAACCTGTGGCTATATAAAGTTTGTGTGGTATCAATATCTTGATAAGCTCTAAGTTTGCAGTGTAGAAAAATTTTTTTCCTAAAACAGAAAATATTACCTATTTTCTTAACATTAGGCAACTCTTTTTATGATAAACAAATTATAATTTCAGATGTATGTTTGAATTTCTCATTAATGTCATTCTATTTTTATAATGTTTATGTAATATATTCAAATTTATGTTACAAAATAGCTAAAAACATTTTACAATTCCACCATCAATTGTAATTGCCAATTTTTTTTCTCTTAAATTGATTAGTTGGAAGTCTTTTTTTAAAAAATCTGACTATATTCTCACCCACATACTAATAGATTAGTACTTATATGTATTAGTGTATTTTCAGATTTTTTATTCATTAATAATATCAGTAAAATCATTTTAAATGACATATCTAAATTAAATATTAGGTGAAGTGTTTAGTCATTTGTTCTTTGTTATTATATACTGTGGAGGAGAAGGAGTGAGATCCAATTCAGACTTTGGAAACTCAAGGATAGATCTCACTGACTTCAGCAAAACATTATGCATAAAGCATCCAAGGGCAGAAGTTGACACACAACAAATTAAGACTTAATTCCTTGTCACTTTATGTATACACATATATGTTGGTTCAGATTAAGAAATATGTTTTGTCTGAAATGTATAGCTCTAAATTTAGTATTTGCTTTCTCCTAATTTGCAGTATATGTCCATTAGATTCATATAATAGAATCATGTTATTGTCTCTAGTGTTTAATTAGGCATCTGTAAAACAATCCAAGAACATAGTGTTTCCAAGTCAAAGGATTTTTATTTACCCAGTAAGTTCAAAAATATTATGGTGTAATTTTGAGACAGCAATTCGGATTTTGAAAAATAATTTCATAGAATATGTTACTTTTGTTTGGTTGCCATGATTTCTATTGTTTTTATTTTTGTGGTTATGATTGTTTTATCAAACAGTAGAAACCATAAAATATGGCATTTAGCAATATTCACCACAAGAAGACTTTTGTTCTCAATGTCATTCTAAGTCTCTATCTCCACTTGAACATTTTTCTTTTACACAATTTGGACGAAAGGTAGCATGAGCAAAAGCCAGTCCAATTTAATATGGTCCATTAAAGTGCTCTATACATATTCAAATGATGTGATGATATTTTGAGGAAAACAATCCCCCCTCTATTTGTGAGGTCATAGGAAAGAGAAAATATTGATAGTAATTTATTTTGTGCTAATTATATTAACATTATTGAGAAATTGAGATTATTATAATTTTGTCACTTAAGTATTCATTTTGTCATCTTTATTCAGTTTAAGAATATGTCTCAGGTTTTTTTTTCTTTCTTTTAACTTTATTTGAAAATGTTTTTATTTATATTTTTCTTTCAGTTAAAAAGAAAGCTTTAATTATTTTTCATTCAGTAAGAGCTAACAGAGTCTAAATGTAAATATTTCTGTTCAGTAAAAGGTAATAATCCCTGTTAGATGACTCATGTTAACCTCTCAATTGCCTCATGTTTTCATTGGCTAACTTTTTAATATCTTCATAACTATTCTGTGATTTTAAATTGTACTGCTTTTGTAACACCTGGGAAGTTATTGTTCTCATTTTCCCTTTCTATCTAAGGAAAATAAATATAAAGATCATTTCATATTAATAAAAGTCCTCAACTCCTAAATCTTGAGAAATGAGTCCTGTATGTTAAAATGAGGTGCCTTATATTTGACCTCATAAGTTAATTCAACAGAATAATGGTAAGTTTCCATATTTACTTATGGGCTTAGAAAAGCTATGAAACCTGTAGGCCAGGTGACACCAGAAAGCTGAGGTGAAGGCTATGAGTTAAAGCTGTCTTCATAACATAGAACCTACACTTAGTGTTAGGAAAATGAAGATTAAAGTATCAACTCAAACCTTAGCTATACTATTGGTCTATACCTTTCACAGGTGAGAAAAAATAGATTAAAGGGGCTTTAGAGAAAAAAAAGTCATTGCAGTAATACTGTGGTCATTGTCTCCACTCCCTATTTAATCAAAGATTTTGCACATACTGGTGTAGGGGAATAATAATTTTCCCTCTACCCCTTTGAGTTCTCAGGTGGGACACATATAATAAAAGACAGATTAACAAAAGAAAAACAAACAGAAGTTTGTTAACATGTATATCTCATATATAATATCATAATATTAATTCATAGGAGAAACCCAAGGAATGAGTAATTCTTAAAGAGGTGGTTTAGAACTCCAGTTTATTTAACATTTTCAACAAGGAACAATACAATTTTAAAGTGACAAAACCAAGGAAAAGGACCTTGAGTCTTTGGGGTGGGGAAATTATAGAATGGCAAAGATATGAAGGCTAGTTAGTAAAGTTTGCTACGTAATTTGCTCTGCTGCTCTCTCTAGGCTGATAAGGGTCTAAAGTTGTCTTTGCTGATCAACCTTTGTCCTTCCTTGTAGAGGCTTTCTGTAAATTTTGTCCTACTTTTAGGCAAATAGGAGGAGGGCAAAGAGCTTTTTTGGGTATCTGCTGCTTTTTTGATTGTCTTCAGCTCAAAATAGTCCTTATGCCAAAGTGGCATATTTTGGAGTGGCATATTCAGCTACCCTTCACTGGCAAAAACATATTTGGAAGCTTCCATTAAAATAGATTTGCACCTGAAATCCTACCTAAAATTTTTGTTGCGCAACCCTAAGTTAGCACTTAATTATGAAAGTGATTTATAAAGAATAAAGAGATATTGTTCTGTTCATTCGTTCATTTAACCTTTTGTCCTATCAAGCCATATTAGAAAAGTAAGCATTTTCTTGGGGATAGAGAGAGGAAAGGAGCTCACTGTCAGACAGAAAATAAGCAAGTAATTGCAACATACCATGATAGATACTATAATGGAGGTACTTTTTCTGGGAAGATACAGGACAAAAGTCCAATACTATCTAAGGTGGGCAGGAAAGGTCTTGCAGAGCAAGTAGGAGTTTGCCAGGCAAAGAAAGCACTGTGTATAAAAGAATTTTCCTGTGTTTACCTTGTACATTAAAGAAGAGATATATTAATATTTAATGATTCACAGAGAGGTCAGAATTGTTTACATATTGAAAGGGTTATACACAAGGCATTGTAAAAAAATAACAATAAAATTACAAAATTATCCAATAATTTCTGAAACTGTACTAAACGTTAGTCACTTTCATGCAGGGGGTGTTTCAATGAAGGGAAGAAAGCTCCCTGAAGTTACCAAGTGGGTTCTTGGCTTCACACAGGAAAAAATTCAAGTACGAGCCAACTAGCAACAGGGGAGTTTACTGAGGCAGAGTTAAAGGAAACATCCTATCCCACAGACAGAGTAGGTTTCCTCTCCTGAGCAGGAGGGGACCCCTTATGGGGCAATGGTAATGTTTTTAAAGATACAAAAACCCTCTTGGGAAACAGCCATACACCACCACCGTTGTATTGTGGTCAGGCCATAAAGGTTAATCATAAACTGCTGTCACAAAATGGTGAGTGCAGTTTGTAAGGCCTCCAGTTTAGTAATTCATCCATCTTTGGGTGGTCCTGGGCTGGGGACTTGCTGGAGACTTCTTTATTCATGGTGGCCAGGATCAGCTATTGGTCAATATGGCTGCACCTAGGCTCTCTCGACCTTCCTTCTCTGCCTCAGCCCTTCGTTAACTCTTCTGAGAGCTTTCATTGAATCTTCACAATAATAAACCTTTTATATCAGTACTGTTATCTCTGTTTTATAGGTGAGGAAACTGAGGCACTGAGAGAGTAACAGGGAGTTATATGTTTTCAAGGACATGTGGATATTAAACATGAAAACTGGAATTGAAATCCAGGCTGAGTGATTCCAGAGCTTATACTCTCTCTACATGAGGCTGTGGGGATGGTAAAGACAAGGTGGGAATGAACTTTGTTAAGGAATTGACTCTCTCTTCTACAGATAATAGAAAACCATTGAAGACAGACAAACAATTGAATGTGGGATATGTGAAAGAGACTTTGGGAATCATTTCCAAACTCCTGTCTTCAAAGACTGAGTCGCAAGTGGCACTTCATTAGAGATTGAGTAAAGAATGGTAGGATCAGGTGTTAGAGACAAGAATAAACACTAAATTTGGGACATGTTAATTTCCAACATATGTCTGCAGTTTACAGTAATTGGTGACAATTTCAGTAGAATACAAGACTTCTTTATGCCTTATTTTCTGCATCTGCAAAATGGGAATGAAGTTTTTATGAGGATTAAATTAGTTAACTTTAAAATGCTGAGAACTGTATCTGACTCATAGTATCTATTATGGGTATTGGTTTAACAAATAAATCACAGCTATAAACCTTAAACTGCCTCTAAATATACCAGAAGTGAATGCTAAATATTGTATTATGTAAGGACAGTTTCAAACTTGAACTGAAGGCCGGGCGCGGTGGCTCACGCCTGTAATCCTAGCACTCTGGGAGGCCGAAGCGGGTGGATCGCTCAAGGTCAAGAGCTCGAGACCAGCCTGAGCAAGAGTGAGACCCTGTCTCTACTAACAAAATAGAAAGAAATGATCTGGACAACTAAAAATATATATATATATATATAAAATTAGCCAGGCATGGTGGCGCATGCCTGTAGTCCCAGCTACTCGGGAGGCTGAGGCAGAAGGGTTGCTTGAGCCCAGGAGTTTGAGGTTGCTGTGAGCTAGGCTGACGCCACGGCACTCACTCTAGCCCGGGCAACAAAGTGAGACTCTGTTTCAAAAAAAAAAACTTGAACTGAAAATATTTTACTAACTTTTATTAGTATAGGGACTACGTTTAGTTTTTATTGTAATCTTCTGTAATGGTGTCACTACTTATTATAATAACTTTTAGTATATGTGATTACGCTTGTCAATTTAAAATTATAATAACTATCACTAACTTAGGCTGATCAGAGGAAAACTAAATACAACTATACATTATTTTAAGTAATTTTGTCCTTTTGAATTAAAGTGTACATTATAACATCAACTGTACCAATGAAAAAATTAATATAGTGTCTCATTTTATGCAAAGCACTCATTCATTCAAACATCCTTTATTCAACGAATGCTTATTAATGTCTACTACATAGCAGTCACGAAGCTCAACACTATAGAAAGATCAGTAAGAATAATAAGAAAATGTCTCCTCCCTGAGAGAGTTCAGAGTCTTGTGTAAAAGTAAAGATAGTGCAATGATAGAGGCATATAAACCCTGTAATTTACCGCAATATACTTAACCTATATTTATCAATTGGTCATTAAGTGTATTATAGCACAAGAGTGAAATATTATATGCATATATCTTTTCAAATTCTCAGCAGATACATCAAATTATTGCCTCCAAATTATAAAAGCATTCTTTTCTATAACCAATTATTATAACCCCCATTAAAATTGTATTATACTACCATACATATACATATAAATATATATACCTGAAATCCTTATTTGTACCATCCATTTAATAAGTAGATTTTTTTATTACAATGAATACATAACAGACTGACTTTAACCCACAAGAATAAATAACATTTTTTCATATGTTTGTTGGCCATTAGTCTATCTTCTTTTGAAAAGTTTCTGTTCATGTCCTTTGCCCACTTTTTGATAGAGTTGTTTGATTTTTTTCCTTGCTGATTTTCCTGAGTTCTGTATAGAGTCTAGTTAGCAGCCCTTTATCAGATGTGTAGCATGTGAATATTTTCTCCCGTTCTGTAGGTTATCTGTTTGCTCTCGTGATAGTTTCCTTGGCTGTGCAGAAGCTTTTTAGTTTGATCAGGTCCCATTTATTAATTTTTGTTGTTACTGTGATTGCTCTGACTCAGGTGGAGCAAAGGCAATATATGTAACCTAAACATTTGTACCCCCAAAATATGCTGAAATAAAAAAAATAATAAATAATAAAAATAAAATATCATGCATTAAAAAAAGAATAAATAACATCTTCTTTCCCAAAACACTTAAGTTGTAAGTATACCAGAATTAAAAGTTGTGAATTTTTCCTCAGGGTTCAGACTTCAAAGAGCTGCTGATACCTAAAAGTTTTCTTGAAAAATGACTAGACCTTTATCAGGGAGAGAAAAGAGAAAAATGAACAGTCTAGCACTTCATCCTCACTTTAAACATATATCACCCCACTTTACAGGCAGAGATTTTGAGGCTCAAAAAGACCAGTGACTTGATTGATCCCCATGGGATCTCTAAAACAAAGCAAACATTCAGGTCATCCGACCAAGGTCAGTGCTGTTTCTGTCATCAGAGAGCTGTGTCCTTCCATGCAGTGACCTTGGCTAATCTGTGGAATGTAAATGTGTCTTTCTAATTGTGGGTTATGTCCTTGAAAGCAGTTTGGTCTCCTGAGTCTTAAATGCCTTGTACCTCAAGGGTCAATCCTCAATCAGGCAGGCCCACGGTTCTCTCCTCCAGCTCTCGCCATAAGAAAGCCTTCCCCCTCCAGGTTTCCAACAGCTCTTCCACACAAATATATCCCACAGCATAAATTCCCATCCTGCTTTTCTCTGCGGTTTCCAGCTCTAGATCCATGATTGCCTTTTAGGTACAATCATGCTCCACATAACAACATTTTGGTCAACAAGGGACTGCATCCAGGACAGTGGTCCCATAAGATTATAATGCCATATTTTTACTATACCTTTTCTATACTTAGAGATGTTTAGATACATAAATACTTATCATTGTGTTACCAATGCCTACAGTATTCAGTACAGTAACATGCTGTACGGGTTTGTAGCCCAGAAGAAATAGATCGTACTATAGAGCCTAGGTATGTGGTAGGCTATACCATCTAAGTTTGTGTAATTACACAATTATGTTCACATAACAATAAAATCACCTTATGACACATTTCTAAGGATGTATCCCTGGCATTAAGCAATGCATGATTGTATTTTTATCTGAATGTGATGTCATTGCTTTAGAGGAAATATATCAAAAACTAAGCTGATCAGCTTGTCCCAAAGCAAGTACCACCTCCCAAAGACTCACTCTTTTCCCCATTCAGTAGTACTGTGATCATTAAACCCTATAACTTCTCTTTAACTTGCCCCTTTCCCTTGCTCCATACTGTGAGTGAATTAACAATCTTCCATTTTTTATTTCAGCCTCAACCATCTGCCCTTTCTCTCAGTGTCTCTGGATGGGGTCTTTTTCATTTGTGCCAAGAGTTATAGTAGATAGGGAAAAAAAACTAAACTACCATGACGTAAACAAAAACAACAACAAAAAAATACATTAGTTCAAACAAGGTAAAAGCGTATGTATTCTACAAGACACAGCTGAGGCCAGTGGGCAGATCAAGGTAGGAAGGCAGCTCTATTCCACCAGAGCTCTCCATGTAATTCCCTTCTACTAATGCACGATCTCCTAAAATGTTGTTTTTGAGGGAGTGATACAAGCTTGGCTCAGTCATGTTGCATAGTAGCCCATGGGAAGCAGGAAATAGAGATATGAAAGACTGAAGCAAGGATATGGAAGTTGCACTTGTGGCTTCTGATCACACTTGTTTGGCAAGAACACAGTCACCTGACTCACCCAGCTGCAGAGGAGGCTGGGAAATCTCCAGCTAGGCAACCGATAGTACAGGTAAAACAGTTATTATGGAATATAATAGGGGAAACATAATAGGGGAAAAAGGATTTGGGGATACAATTAGCCTTTTCTACTGGTCAAACACTGTTGTGCAAACATACCATAAATATGATTTCCCATGTTCTGAGGTTTCAAGATCAAACTCAACTCCACCTCCCATTCTGGTTATCATGGTCCTTGGCAGCTCTGTTTTCTAACATCTGCTTTCTCATTCATTTCACATTTATTTGATACTGTTTCATTTAGATGCTGTGAGGTTCTGTATAAATGATCCTTATTATTATTTATATGTATTCTCAAACAAATTATAAGTGTCTGGTAGTAGGGAGCACAACTTATATTTCTTTGCATAGGCAGAACGTATCAGTATATTATCCAAAATGAGCAGTAAAATTATGCACAAAAGCTTAGTTGTGCTTATAATACTGATAGAATCAATATTTTTGCAGTGCCCTTATAAAACATATAAAAAGTGAATATAATATGTATTTTAACGAATAAATGTATGAATGATTGGATCCAACCTCTTTCCCAAATACTCATAAATTGAAATTTAAAGGAAGCTGGATTACAAAGATCTAATACTTTTTCAAGCAGTACTAGAAAAAACATAGGGTGTATGTTTTCTATGTAAAATTCATTTAAGGGCCATAATCCTCCGTTTACTTTCTATTTTTTAAATCTGATGGCCACATAATCCTTACTATTTAGCAAAAGTAAAATAAAGTGTCTGGATTTTCATGATATTAAGAAAAGGAAAGGCTTATTGCACATTTCTTTTAAGTTGGATGGAAAAAAATATCAAAATTTTCTCTGAACTATGTTCAGCTTGTCTAAAATTGAAAGCAAAATACAAGTGGAAAGGTGGGTAAGATGGTAACAAGAGGGAATAACCAGGGGACAAAAATAACAATTAAAGATCAATAAAGATCAAAGTCAAAACTAAAAATGGTCTAAAATTTTTCCTTAAGTTCTAATAGCACAGAGTGGCCCATTCAAGAGACTTGACCATTATATTTGGGAAACATTTGTTTATAATGCATATTCCCATATTAGTGACTTTAGCTAGTTGATAGACACAGGAAAGGAATGCATTAATAGGCTAATTCTACCTTTTTAAAGCTGGTCTGTGTTTCAGCAATGTAAATAAAAATCACATAAGTGCACTTAGGCTGCTCACACAATCATCTCTACAGATGAATTCACTGATAAAAGGTCCGCTTATACTTAGTTTTCCTTTTTTAATTTTCTTTCCTAGGTAGATTTGTGCAAGAATTAAAAACCCAATACTATTGACATAGAACTCTCGTAGTTTACAAAAAGTAGGTAAAATTGTGTTGGGCAAAATTCAGCTGAGCTCCATTCTACCAATGTCTTTATTTTTCTTTTGCAGAACAAAGGAAGTGAGTTCACCTTAAGTATAAATTCCTAAACATTTTACAGTTTCTGTTCATACTCTCCCTGGCATTTTCGTTGGGAGGCAGTCGATTTCTTGCTATAGATGGATTTCATTATTCAGACTTCACCATCAGTAGAATATATTATAAATTATGCAGAATGTGATAATTAGTAGCGAGCAAGAATATAAATAAAACTGCATAACCAATAAAAGGCCATAAAACCTGGCAAGTAAAATTAGTTACTGTGTGTTAAAATAGGAAATGTATGGAGGAAAAAAAATTGATCTCACATGTCCTCTATGTGCTGGAAAGAAATTGCTATATTACACTTAGCTCTGGAATAGCATGTGTATAGTCTATTAGAAATAAAATAAAATCATGTGTAATGCAGTGATTTAGAATGATCTAAGAAAAAAAGAACAAAGGTCCCATAATGGTAAATGGTTCTTTTGTTAAAGAAGCTGATAACATCCTCCCCCCTCCACACTAAACCAAGCTCGAATTTTTCCAATGTGCATTGATTTCCACAGTTAGCTTTTAGAGTTTTAAATTTTGAAAATGACATTGAGAATCTTAATGATTTATATTTGTTAAATCAACAATATGTATACACATACACATATGCACAACTATTTTTTGTATTTCCTGGAAATCTCTAGTTAGTGAAATGACCATATCAGCAATACTGAACAGAATGCAATCCCAGTGTGTCCAATAAGATGCATTAAATGAGATGAAAAAATTTACCTAGCTCACCAGCACAGCTTGACAATAATCAGAAAGAGAATTGCATATGAAGTGTGCCCATCTAGAAAGGAAAAGCTCTTTAGGCCCATATTGATTTCAATATATTCCCTATAGATATCCTTGAGAAATTGTAATATAAAGGTTAAACCAAGGACTAGAATTCATTTGAATAATGTATTCTAACATATTCTATAAGACTTAGTTCACTGCATCAAAAAATCAAAATGTGTATATAAAATGTGCCAATTACGTCAAAAGTGCCAAAATACTTTGGAAAGGATGACTGTCTTCTAAATAATTGCGATGTTTCTTTAAGAAAAGAGTATTTGGCGTTCCAGCAATAAAATCAGCTTTCAAAAATTTAGAAAACAATTACAATTAAAACCAGGTTATACTGACTATAGAAACCAATTGGAATTTGTGCACAAAAAGCCTTTTGGGTACTTGATATTGTGTATGTTTTTAGATTCATTTTTCCTTCATCTTTATGTTTGCTTAGATTTCAATGTCAAAGTAGTCAAAAGCCTAATATAAATGCAAATCTCCTATTCAGTTTTTAATAGGAAAACTAGGGAATGTGAACTTCGGTGTTTAGGTGGCCTGAGTCAGTATAGGCATATTAGACTAAATATAGCATGATGACATTATAAAATGTCTTATGCTACTTATGCTTTGGACCAATGAGAGGACCAACCATCAGTTGAATTGACATAATCATATTTTTTATTTATTTTAAAGGGATAATAATTCCTCAACTTAATAGGAATTAATCAGTGAGTTATTTGGAGTTCCATCAAAAAATGAAGGTTATTTTGACACTATAGATTCCCTATATTCATTACTCATCATGATGAGATAACTTGTCCAAGAGTTTGACAGATATTTCAGTTCCACAAGAGTGACTTCCAGAGACCAGCTTTTGACCATTCTCCTATGCATTGTTCCTACTGTAGGTCATAGACTATATATAGTGTATGATTTACCTTCCATCATCATTTATTTCTTGATTTGTGTAATAATTATTGATTAAGTTCCACTTAAAGGCTATGCTAGAAAGAGAATAAAACAGACATGTAAGTGTTACAATATAGTGTCACTCTAAGATCCTCTGTTGATTTCCCTCTAGAGCACTCTGCATTTTCTTCACCTTAGTGGAGAAAATATTATACTCTTTTATTTTTCATGTTTTTATTTATAGCTCCTTCTATATTTTAGCTTATTGTGATTCCTTCTAGATTTTAAGTTTACCGACAATAATTGCCAAGTCAGAGATTCCTCCATTGCATACCTACTGCTTTAGAAAGCTCAAATTTGTGTGATGGAACACAGTCACACATGGGTCAGAGAAAGGCTATTCTAAAGCATTCAGTAAAGCTTCCTGGGAGCACTAAAGAAGGAGTCGTCAATTCTACTGGCAGGTAAAGAAGAGTGATGAAGAAGGCTTCATAAAGACAGGTAATATTTGAAATGGTTTGGAAGGTAGTATGGGAGTGGAGTGAAGAAAAGGAGTAAAATAAAGTAATAGAACCTTGAAGTATACATCACATTCTGAGAAAATTAAATAATCCTCCTGAGGAGCTCAGGGTTTCCAGGAATTGGGTAGTACATGGGATTAGAAAGGTAATTTACACAAAATTGATATGTAAGGAATGGGAATGAGGCAATTCAATCCACACTTGTTGAAATATTCCAGGCACATTGTTCAGTGGCTAACTGTCTTATACTGACAAGCCTAACATGTAAGTCTGATTTCCCTTCAGTCTACATTGATTCAGTTCCGTGTTGGCTAAGGTATATTTCTTAAGCCTCGGTTACTGAATGAGTACTTTCTGTCTAGAATCAAGTGCAACTTTATCAGGATTTGGACCCCATAAGAACATCACGGCATTCCTCTTATATTCCAGTTGACTGTTTAGTTTCTTACCTTTTCCAATCAAAAATCCTAGTTTCAAATCTTTGCTTAACTATTTCTTCCAGAGATCCTAAGACTCTTGCAGCTATATTGGGTGCTTCCATTTGCTTTCACTTTCTGATTATATACACCGAATCACAGCAAACATAGTTGTTATAGATATTCTCTATAGCATAAGGAATAAGGCTATCATATATAGGAGGAGAAGCAATCATCAATGTCTTCACAACGTAGATTTAATTAGTTTAAGGTTGATTAACATATAGATTAATATATTAATACAGATTAACTAATTAGCTAATTAATATTAAAGTGATGCCTAGGCTTTTGGACAAGAATATACCAGATAATCCTAAATCAGTAAGTAAACCGAATCTAAGGACCTAAAACCAGTAAATGTGCAATTATGAATCTTATATAACAATAACACAATGCGCCTAAACTTGATTTTTAAAGAAATGTGTGTTTTAAAGTTACTTTTTTATTTAGATCAAAATATTATATATTTTATTTACCTATAAAATCTCAAATTCAAAATAAAAAAGTATGCCCTAATCATATGGTGAAATCTACTTAAAACAGCTTTTCTTCTCACGTATACCAATTGGTGAAGACGTAGCACGTTCATTCTTGTGGGCTTTCCCACTTGTTAGATTTTCTTTTTTTAGTTCTCTATGGAAAATATTTTTTTAAAGCATGTTCTGGCATATCATAAGCCATCTTTCATCTGCATCTAATAAAAAAGAATAAATGATGTTTGAGTATTTACTACTTACCAGCTGTAAATCCTCAAAAATGAGAGATTTACAAGCTTGATGGTGGGACTTTCCCAAGCAAAAGAGCAGATTCAATGGTTAAGATGAGAACAGTTTAGAATCTTTTAAGCCCACTGTGAGCTGCTTGGGGTATATTACCTGAGATTCACAGATTCCCCCAAATTCAGGGGATTTGTGAGCTTGAATGAAAACAGTGAAACATCTTTATTTCTACTTACCTTTCTTGAAATATAGCATTCTCCAATTATGAATATAACAACAAATAAACAAAGTAGTATTGGCAGTGCAAGTGACTTTGTCACCAATAAAAATCACAGATAATTTTTATTATATTACAGTTGCTGTAGATGTTTCAAAATATCATTTACACTACTCAGTATTTCAAAATTATGGTAATCTGATATTCTTCCACTAGATCATATTTAATGTGTTAGTAAAGGCACAGGTTAATTACCATACCATAGGTTTAAAAAATATTTTCATTAGCAAATTTCAGTATACTTTAATCCCATGTGTTTTTTTTTTTGTATTAAAAATAATATTCTGAAAAACGATCCAGAGGCTTCATTAGTCTTCCAAAGAGATTGTTGGTTCAAAAAATGTGTAAGAAACCCTCTACTAAAGGAGCAAGTCCCCTAATAAATTTTAATTGTGAAGTATTTAAATCCTTAATAATGACACCTTACTGTTTTGTTATACTTGAGAGTTTACAAAAAGTGTTTATATACATTTTATACAGTATGGAAAGACATTCTGTGCAGAGAATTTTACTACAATAATAAAACCTACTAAAAGTAGTCCTACTTTCAATTATCATCATACTTTGGCAATTTTAAACAATATGGTAATATAATATTTCAAAATACTGTCCTCTAAAAAATATTTTTGTTCTAAATTCTAATCGATATCTGAGATTATAATTCCTTCTATTATAGTCACACTGTAGTTTAGTGCATGCCTGAAGTATTTTTCATATTACAAGTTACTTGAACTTTTCCGAGTTGTAATAATATATTTGAAATTGGAAAATTAGAGATGTTTAGTTCTTCTTCTTTAATAAACAATATATTCAACATGAAAATTATACAAAGAACTCTGAGTTATATAATTAGAACCCCAATGTACCCAGACTCAGCTACATGCAGAGTAATCTACCTATGTTCATTTCAAGATAATGTGTGTAATAGTTATAAGTGTCCAGCTCATTTTGGGTACAGATCATGATTCTAACCCCTATGGTCCAAAGCATACCTGAATTTAAAAGTTTATTTGATATAAACAATTGCAGCTCAGTGAGAATAAAAATTTTTTAAAAAGAAATTGAGTTACTTCAATTCTGTTATTCCCTTAGAATATCCCTTCATTTCATGATTATTCCTGAAAATTATTTTGTTGTATAGAGAAGGAGGTATTAAAAATGATCCATATGTGGTGTCAAATATATGATGTATCACACTGAAACAATTTCAGCCTGTATTATTTTCTCCAGTTTTCCTAGATGGTGAGAACTTGTCCAAAATCACCTAGTGATTAAAGAGTAGAACTTCACAAAAAATAAGTCTTCTGATTTGCTAGGCTAGTGTTCTTTTTACTCAACATGCTAATAAGTCTTTTATGGAAAAAGCATTTTGTGGTAAGATAAGTTACAAAGATGCTAGGTTAAACAAATTTCTTTAATATAGAATTTAAGGTGTCTTTAACATTATTATTCATTCTAAATCTTCAAGGGGTAGGTTGGTGCTTCACAAACTTATTTGAACACTAATTGTTTCATTTTTCAATAAAAATTTTCTAAATCTATTAATAGGGTAGCACCATGCATAAAATAAACAAAATATTTCAAAAAAATTAATGTGCTGCCTTTCTAAAGTAAGGTTTGGAGAAGGTTACTAGACAAGACCACCCAACATTCATTGAGCACTTACCATGTTCTCCTTTAAGAACTTCGTATTTGTGTTTTCATTGAATTCTCACCTAATCTTCTGCGATTGATAATATTATTACCTCACTTTTTAAAAGTGAGGGAATTGAGGAATATCAAAGTGAAAGAATTTGTCTGATGTTAATGAAAAAATAAAAATTGAAACATGATTACAGCCTAGTGAGTCAGCATCCTTCGTAGATTTTTAATTTTTGTTTGAAAATTTATGATGTCTAGCCTGTTGCTGTGCAAACTTTTTCCTGTGGCATACAGCCATTTAGAGATACACTCACTACCCTAGCGATTGCCCTATTGACAATTGGGGTTTTGTACATAATTGAGTAATTGTCTTTACTACAAACATCTAAGAGGATCTTGTACAAAGATTGAAAGAGCATTGGGTCATTTATTTTTGACTAACATGTATCTAAGCTCTGTCACTAGAAAACCTTAGATATTTATTTCACTTTACTTATCTGTAAAAAGAAATAATGCATAACATTTTTGTTTACATGAATAATTGTAAGATTAAAAAAGCCTTATAAACTACTGAACATTTCATGCGTAGGAGTTGTAATCCATTCATTTTGCTGTTTTTCAGGACTGACACATATTTCTTAGACATGGAAATTATTGCATTCTGCATAATTAGAAGCTGGTATTCAATATGAAATGCATAATGCAGTTCTTGATATACAGAGTGAATGTCTTTCTGTTTACTGAGTGTACTCTTCTTAAGCTATTTAGGATTTTGATTCTGTAACAAGAGTGTATTAGTATCCTAGGGCTGCTGAAACAAATTACCACAAACTTTGTGGCTTAAAACAGCTGAAAGGCATTGTCTCACAGTTCCAGAGGCCAGAAGTTCAAAATCGAAGTGTAGTCAGGGTTGACTCTCTCTAAAAATTCTGAGAATCTGTTTCATGTCTCTCTCCCAGCTTCTGGTGGCTGCCAGCAACGCTTAGCATTCTTTGGCATGGGCTTTATAACTTCAATCTCTTCCTTAGTCTTCACAGGACCTTCTTCTCTCTGTGTCTGTTCCATGTCTGTGTCTCTCAAATCTTCTACTCTCTCTTGAAGAACATCAGACCTTGGATTTGAGCTTAACCTAAATACAAGATGTCTCTAACCTAATTACATCTGCAAAGACTCTATTTCCAAATCAAGCTCCATTCATGGGTACCAGAGGTTAGGACTTGAATATTCATGTTTTTGCAGGAATCAATTCAACCCACTACACAGAGAAACAAACTTGTTTTTTAAATTAAGTTTGTCAACTTAAGGCTCAAACACCCTCCCATTCCATTCTCAGTTCCGAACACCTTCCCCTCATCTGGCTAATACCTAATCTTTCTTTAGATTTTGGTTTAAAAGTCTCTCTTTCAAGGAGGATTTCTCTAACTCCTAGATTAGATTAGATAATTCACCACCACACATTCTAAGCCTTCAAACCCTAATCATTATAATAATTACTTGTTTAATGGTTAGCTTTCCCAGAAAGGCTATAAGCTTTGGTTGAGCACATCTATATTCCTTGTGATAACTAAAAGCCAGGCACCAAGTAGAAGCTCTGTCAATAGTAATTTAATGAAATTCAACTAAAATTGTTTTTCAAGTTTACTGAAAATTAGAGTTTGGGAATTAGAATAATAAAGTTGCATTTTTAATTTTCCTCTTTTCCTTTGCTTAAGGAGCTCACCAACTCCTAAAGTTTGAAGTGTCTTAAAGATTAGGACCACCTTCTCTCATTAGTGCATGAAGC
The DNA here is from genome assembly GCA_963574695.1 of Propithecus perrieri. NCBI lineage: Eukaryota > Metazoa > Chordata > Mammalia > Primates > Indriidae > Propithecus > Propithecus perrieri. The sequence goes on from CAUYRB010035590.1 coordinate 59,704, forward strand.
CCTTAGTTTTAGTTTTAGTTTAATGACTACTTACTTTTATATGTCTGTGTAATAATGTTGTAGTATAAAGTATGTGAGTTCCAGTTAGAAGAATAATTCACTCAGGCATAAACCAAAAGTTATATTTATCACTGGATAAATTCAAGAATTGCATTTAGATCTTTGAATGGGCCTATAGAGAGATATATGACCTCTGGATTATTCTAAAATTGTCCATTTCTTGGGCCCCTCAGAATCTCTTAGGCTCCTAAAAACTTAAAGTATGACATTGGGCAAGATTGTGGGAAACTGTCCATGAAGTTGGAGTGAAAGAACTATATATTAGTCAAGTAATTTCTGATAAATAGGTTTTTTCTTTAGAAAACAATCCCATGTACTTATCTGGGGACAAATTTTCTGCTCAGTGTTTCTTTCTCAATAAATTTCTAGCTGTGACAGAAAGGACTCAAAATGTTGTCTAAATTCAGAAAATCTTGGTAAAAGAAAAACTAAAATTTTTCAAATAACTTCTAGAAGCAATTTCAAACATTCATTAATAAGTAATATTAAATTCCTCTCATTAATTCAACACCACAAATGCAAGCCTATATGACAATATTTTAACATAATTGTAAGAAAAGATATATCTTTTTAGTATATTAAATCAGTGAATTCATAAATTCCCTATTTTTATGAAAATTAATAGTATATGCTAAAGCATGAGGTCATATAAACACAAACACTACATTTTTAAACATATTAAACATTATATATTTAAAAAATAAATATAGGCTAAGATAGTTATGTGGATGTAAAACATGAGTAAGCAACATAGAGACACATGGAAAAATATTTAATGATCTTACTAAGGAAATGTACAAAGCAGAAATATTATATAAATATTAAACTAATTAAAATATAATAAATATATCTCTATCATTTCAACTCAGTGCTACAGTCTCTAATATATACAGAATAAATTAATATCATTTTATTATAATTGTCCATCACATTCTTTTTTACTTTTAATTGACACATAATCATACAAATTTATGGAGCATAACGTAATGTCTCAATACATGTATAAAGTGTAATGATCAAATCAGGATAATCAGGATATCAATCACTTCAAACATTTATTATTTCTTTGTGGTGCAAACTTTCAAAATTCTCTGTTCCAGCTATTTTGAGATATACAATACCTTACTGCTTACTATAATCACCCTCCTGTACAATAGGACACCAGAACTTATTTTCTTCTGATTGTAACTATATACCTGTTGCCCATCCTCTCCTAATCCTATCCTCTCCTTTCCCCTCCCCAGTCTCTGGTAACCACTGTTCTAGTCATTACTTCTGTGAGATCAACTTCTTCAGATTCTGTATAAAAACGAGAACATTTCATATTTGTCTTTCTGTGTCTGGCTTATTTCACTTCATATATAGTGTCCTCCAGGTTCGTCCATGTTGTTACAAATGATAGAATTGTATTCTTTTTATAACTGAATAGTATTTCATTGTTTATATATGCTACATTTTCCTTATCCACACATCCATTATTGAACACTTAGGTTGATGTCATATCTTGGATATTGTTAATAGTGCTGCAGTAAACATGGTAGTGCAAATATGTCTTCAATATCCTGATTTCATTTACTTTGAATATATACACAGTAGTGAGAGTGCTATATTACATAGTAGCCCTATTTTTAATTTTGGCAGGAACCTCTATGCTGTTTTCCATAATAGCTATACTAATATATACTCCCACCAACAGTTTGTAAGGAATCCTTTTTCTCCACATCATTGTCAACATTTATCTTCTGTCATTTTTATAACAGTCATTCCAACTGGGGTGAGGTGATATCCTATTGAGGTTTTGATTTGCATTTTCCTAATAATTAGTCATATTGAGCACTTTTTCATATACTTGTTTTCCATTTGCATATTTTCTTTTGAGAAATGTCTGTTAAGAACCTTTGTCCATTTTTTTAATTAATTAATTTATTTTTTTTGCTATTGAGTTGAGTTTTTCATATATTTTGGATATTAACCTTTTGTCACATGTATAGTTTGCAAATGTTTTCTCCCATTTGGTAGGTTGTCTCTTCATTCTGTTGATTGTTTCCTTTGCTATGCGGAAGCTTCATAGTTTAATGTAATCCCAATAATCTATTTTTGCTTTTGTTGTTTGTGGTTTTGAGGTCTTATCCGAAAAATTGTTGCCCTGTCCTATGTCATGGAGAATATCCTGTCTGTTTTCTTATAACAGTTTTATAGCTTTGGGTCTTACACTTGCATCTTTAATTCATTTTGAGTTGATTTTGGTATATGGTGAAAGACAGGGGTCCAGTTTCATTCTTCTGAATGTGGATATCCAATTTTCCTAGCACCATTAATGAAACGACTGTCCTTTCCCAAATGTGTGTTCTCAGTGCCTTTGTCGAAAATCAATTATCTGTATATTCCACTGTCCAATATGTACAGAATAAATTAATATCATTTTATTATAATTGTCCATTAAAGTCTTAAAAACAGCTATCCTCAGCAATTTTTTAAATTTTCCCTTATAAACATTTTACAATTTGTAAAAATTCATTCTCATAGTTTAGTGTTGCCAGATCACTCTCTATTCTGGATACTTTCTATGGATGTCCTATTCCAAAAGACCAAATTTTTAAATGACCAGTAATGGGCTTCAATCCAGGTACTGACACATTTCTTAACTGTATAAAGGAAGAAAAACTTGTCATTAGTTTAAATTGTTGTGACTTTGTTTTAAAAGCACTGCTATTTTAGAGTAGATTAGCCAAAATATAATACACATTACCAACATTTATTAAGTGCTAACTATCTTAGACAGTGTTGAGTGTATGTTATTTCAGTCATTTCCTTCTCAAAACAATAATGTGAAATAATTTACTTCATTTAATAGAAAAGAAAACTAAACTTAGAGTAGTCAAGAAAGCTGCCCAGAAAAGCACGGTTGTATGGCAGAGTTGAGATTTAAATCTGGCTGCTGTTTTTTTCTCCAAGCTCATGATTTGTATGCTCATGCATGTTGTATGTTTCTACTTCATTTTTAAATGTCAAGTGTTTGAGGTCCTTCAATAATTAGGGCAAACTCACAGAAATCCCTCCTTTTAAGTTTTGCTTTTGTTTATTTGGTTATTTTGCTTTTTGTTTACTATAGTTCCATCATCCTGGTGTCTGCTTTAATCAATCTACTTTGGGATTTTAGCAACATATTTCTAATTATTTCTCATTATTCCAGTTATGTATGCTACTGCTAGATTACTTTACCTATTTGATTTTTCTGCTAATTAATCTTCTTATGCTATAATTTCCTGTAACATTCCTGATAACTTATATACTCTTTTAGAATGTTTCTAAATTATTTGTAAACTATTCTTCCTCTCTCAACTAAATGTATGCTTCATTATTTTCCAATAGGAATTCACCACTGTTATCCAAACTGATTTCTACCTTGACCTGTCCACATTCACTGAGTACTTTTTTATCTCGCAATTTTGTCTAAGGTTTTAAAGTATATTTTAAGTACTTGCTGAGTGTCAAATATCTTTTTATACAATTTGCTTGCATAATATCATTTAGCGTACCCAACACTTCTAGGAAACAAAGGAGGATATATTTGCATGCTACATATTCGATAAAGGGCTGATAACTAGAATCTGTATAGAACCTAGGAAAATCAACAAGAAAAAAATCAAACAACCCCATTAAAAGGTGGGCAAAGGACATGATCAGAAACTTTTCAAAAGAAGACAGACTAATTGCCAACAAACATATGAAAAAATGCTCAACATCTCTAATCATCAGGGAAATGCAAATCAAAACCACAATGAGATATCACTTAACTCCAGTGAGAATGACTTTTATCAAAAAGTTCCAAAACAATAAATGTTCGCATGGATGCAGAGAGATAGGAACACTTGTATACTGCTGGTGGGACTGCAAGCTAGTACAATCTCTGTGGAAAGTAATATGGAGATACCTCAAAGAGCTACAAGTAGAACTACCATTTGATCCAGCAATCCCATCACTGGGCATCTACCCAAAGGAACAAAAGACATTCTGTAAAAAAGAAATCTTCACTGGAATGTTAGCAGCACAATTCACAATTGCAAAGATGTGAAAACAATCCAAGTGCCCATCAATACATGAGTGGATTAATAAAATGTGGTATATGTATACCATGGAGTTCTACTCAGTCACAAGAAACAAAGGTGATCTAGCACCTCTTGTATTATCCTGGATAGACCTGGAGCCCATTCTACTAAGTGAAGTATCACAAGAATGGAAAAAGAAGCACCACATGCGCTCACCATCAAATTTATATTAACTGATCAACACTTATGTGCATATACAGTAGTAACATTCATCAGATGTCAGGTAGGTGGGAGGGAGAAAGAAGGGATGGGTATAGTCACACCTAATGCGTACAGTGTGTACTGTCTGGGGAATTGACATGCTTGAACTCTGACTTGGGTCGGGCAAAGGCAATATACGTAACCTAAACATTGGTACCCCCATCATATGCTGAAATGAAAAAAAAAAAGAAAAAAAATCTTTTGTGCCATGCGAGTTGGAAAAGTTATTTGTCTTCCCTGTTCCTCAGTATCTTCATGTGTAAAATATGGATAATCATAGTATACTCTTAATAGGATTGCTAAAAAGATTAACCAAGCAATAATGATTTCTAATAGGCTTAGAACATTCTGACACAGCATAACTATTTGTTAAGTAAATAAAGGATGTACTGAGCATCAGGCTTTGTAGGTACTGGGGCTTCTACAGGGAATGAAATCAGTAGTGTCCTTATTTTCACGGATCTTTTAATCTACCTCTTAAATGTTAGTGGGTTGTGTCATTATCTATTTGTTTTATGAGTCTGAGACTTGTCTTTTTACCAATGTTGTAAGCTTTAAGAAATAGTAAAGAGGTCTAGATTTTTCTTCCACCAGTGCTTAGCACAATGTGAGGAATGTGATAGGAATTCAGACCTCTGGCTGTTTGTGCTAGTGCCAAAGTAAACAAATGAAGCTTTAGAATCAGGATCTAACAGAGGTTACTGAGGCTAGTACCCATTGTATTATAAAACCGCCTTCCCTAGGATCTTCTTGCATATTCCTATGGACTGTGTTGTTGCAGAGATACTTCTTCTATGTCAAAGAGGCTATATCTTCCTGACTAAGAGCAAACATTTGCCTTCAGGTAATTATTGCATTTTCGCCGTAGGACCACATGACTCTTCTATGAGCCATGCCTTCAAATATTGAGCTGGTTTTAGTCATTCATTTTGTGCTCTTTTTTAGGTGAAGTAATCCCCATCCCTTAAACTTACAGCATAGTTCCCACCCTCCCAGTCATTCTCATGAACCTTCCACTGGATATATTCCAATCGGTTCCTGAAATAGTCCTATTCTCGAAGAATACAGAGTGCGCTATTTCCAATGCCCTCTTCCAAAGGTAGATATTGACACCAAAGTAACATAAATAGCAATAATTTATCTCTCTGAATTAATCAATAAATCATTTTAAGCAAATGAACATTTTCCTGGCAAATATTGAAAGACATAGCATACAGTCATTCATTATGCCACCAGTTTCTCTTAAATGCCTCAGGTCTAAGATGCTTCATCACCCAAGTACCTAACCTATTGGAGGAAAAAAAGAAACACGTAAGATCAACTTGAACCTACTGGTTATGTAGAAACATCCTTGCCTGCAGATTTAATATATTACCTAATAGAACTTCTCTTGGAATTTAATAATAATTATTGAGCTTCATTGTACTCAAATAAAGCCAGTTCAATGTGAAATGAGATATATTGATCTCTGTCATTAGAATTTAAAGGAACAATCTTTCTAGGCTTCATAGGTGCTATTTGTCTTTTATGAAATAAAAGAAAGAATTATAACTGAAATACAAGGGAAAAGAATTATACCACACAAATAAAAATGACGTAAGTTTTTGAACTAAGACTCATATAGTCATTTGGATCATACCATTGCAAACATTATTTCTTTTTTTTTTTAATTTTTTTCCACACTTCCCACTTCACAAAATGAAAATGTTATTCTTTTAAGGGAAGCCATAGATTGTTGTAAATGTCACTAATTATAGTTTGTAGTCTTCTGAAATCTGTGTTCTTATAAAATATGTGTGTATTTTAAGCATATAAATGTTGTTGAATGTATGTTCATTGCCTTCAGCAATAAAGACAATCTTTTGGACACACAGAAAGGAAATAAATGGCAATTTCAAGGAGGTTTGGGGTGGATCTCAACATTTTAAATTTAGGCACAAGTCTGGTTTTTTTCAATGCAGATTGACAATACTAATACCAATTCATTATCACATGTATAAGCTGCCTAGAGTTAAGATTGTTTAAAAATGACCAGAAGAAAAATGAAAGAGAGTCTTAACTATCACTGGTGTAGCTAATTCTTGGAAGCTGGTAATTTTCTTAAGGAAAAGTTAATGAAGGAATGCAAAGACAAACTTTTGTATGATAAATAATGAAACTCTTCTGTTCCATTAAGAGACAAGCCAAGACTTTAACTCTTTGCTCATGTTAGAAGATTTAGATATATGAAGAAACATTTTTTTGTGACTTTGGAGAATTTAGTTAAATAAATACTTTTAACAAAAGACCCTCCTCCACATTGCAATGAGTAAACTTCTTTAAAAATGTTTAAGAAATAATCAGGGTCACAGTGGAATTAGTGAACCATCATACTTGAAAACTGCTAATAAATAATGAAAATAGTTAAAGAGTTGACAAAAATGAATCCCGAATTATTGCATAGGTATAGTGTATCCAACAATGAAAGCAAATATTTAGTTTGATATTAAAACAGTATATTATTTGAGATTTCAAAAAGTTGTCAACAGAGTTTGAAGCAAAGAAACATGGAAGTCTCTGAACAATGATTTCTATTGTAGACAAAAATGTGTCACCAACAAAATAAAGGAGAGGACAATTAAGAAAATGAAATTGGAAAAAGCAAATAACGGTATTTAAAAGGATCTTATTTTGTGATAATTCTGAGTGGAGATAGTTTAAAGATCCATCTGGCATTGCAGGAGACACATTGTTAAAATAGAATTTTAATAAGTAGCATTCTGTGATTTAAATAAGCATTGCTGCTACATATATGAACAGTTAAAGATAACTTTAGTATTTTCATAAAAATGAATAAAATATTATTTATTTAAAATTTTTATGCCATATAACAGGAAATAAAGTAGTTGGTCCAGCCACTTACTATATGCCACCTGAATTCCATGTATATATTATTAAAATACAATTCAAGTTTAACCAGGAATACCCTTAGGATTTTGTTTTCTGAACTACAAGAAACATTTCACACATTCTTTAAGGATTAGGGCCCTTGTCTCCTGTTTGTTTTCCAATCCCATAGAGGTGCCATGAATCTACAGCTGCTCAAAGACTCTGGCATGTGATTAAGGCCAGAAGAGCTGCTGGAGGATTAGAGTCATGTGTAGGGCACCTATACCTATGGACAGAATGAATGACCTCTTGCTGTAAAATTTTTCGCCCAAAGTATTGATCATAATCCTTTCTTCAAAAGCCTTAGCACGTAAGTGACAAAAGAAAAAAAATTAATTTAAGTTCATCAAAATTATGAACTTTGTGTTACAAGAGACACCGTTAAGAAAGTGAAAGACAGTAAATACAATAGGAGATGATATTTGCAAATCTATAGCTGATATAGAACTTATATCAACAAAATATAAAGAATGGTTAAAACACAAATAAATAAGATGGACAAATGATCTGAGTAGACATTTCTGTAATGAAGATATGCAATGGCCAAAAAGTTCATGAAAAGATGTGTAACATTCATAGGGAATTATAAATCAAAACCAAAGTGAGATATCACTTCACATCCAGTAGGAAAACAATGATCAGAAAGTCAGATAATATCAATAGTTAACAAGAGTGTGAAGAAATTGAAATACTAATACAATGCTGGTGGCAATGTAAAATATTGCAGCCTCTTTGGAAAAGAGTTTGGCAGTTCCTCAAAAGGCTAAATATGGAGTTCCTATGTGATCCAACAATTCCACTCCTAGGTAGATATTCAAAAGAAATGAAAACATATGTTTACACAAAAAACTTGTAAACAAATGTTTATAGCAGCATTATTCATAATAGTCAAAAAGTGGAAACAACCAAATGTCCATCAACTGATGAATGGATAAATAAAATGTCATATATCCATGCCATATTTTGGGGACCGTGTCATATTTGGAGGACCAATAAAAAGGGATGAAAGACTAATAATACATGCTACAACGTGGATGAACCTTGAAAACATTCTATTAAGTGAATGAAGCCACTCATAAAAAGACCTTGTATTGTATGATTCCATTTATATGAAATGTTCAGAAGAGTCAAACCTATAAGATGGAAAGTGAATTTGTAGTTGCCTAGGTCTGGTGAGAATGGAGAGGGATGAGGGGTGACTGCTAATGGGTTTGGGCTTCTTTTTGGCATCTGAAAATAATCTAAATTTAATTGTGGCGATGGTTGCACAATTCTGTAATATATTAATAATAAAAAACATTTTGTTGTATACTTTAAATAGGTGAATTATAAGGTTTGTGAATCAACAAAACTTTTAAAAAATTTTAAAAGAAGCTATAGCAAAAATTTACAAAGATAAGTGCAACTATTTCAATATTCCTTTAATGAGAGCTATTATTAAATATGGGCTTAAGAATTATTCACTCCTTGTTTGTTTGTTTGTGTTGCATTAGTTAGCAGAGTCTTCAAAATGCCATGCTATCATAAAATCTACCCTGTGTAGTTGGCTTCAAAGCTATTGTATGTGGAAATAACTCACCAGAAAAAGAATTAAATTTTAAAAGTCACTTTCTTCCTTTTTAATTGAAACAGTTAAAAATTGTTCTATATTTATTAAATTGGTGGTCACATCACTTGAATAATGATACATTTTATTGCAGTTGCTTGAAAAGATTTTGACAGTGAATAGACAATAGGAAAAAAGCCAACATGCAAATAACATTCAGAAATGGTTGTCAACTCAAGGAACATGAGAACCCACAAGTGACCCATGTTTCCTAGTGTAAAGATGTCAGAACAAAGGAGAACATACTGTGTCATTCCATTATATGAAGCTCAAAAGCAGGAAAAACAAATCTATGGCACTAGGAATCCTGACTCTCTAACAGCTCAAAGCATTTCAGTTTTCACGGTTATTATACTGGTATCTCTTTGGAATATGCAAGAGACACCTGGTGCCATGTACTGACTTTTATGGTAATGCCCTTAATATTTTGTTGCCTTCATTTTTGGTCTCTCCACCAACAAAATTGCAAGTACAGTGAAGGCAGAGTAAAGCTTGACCACTGCTCTCCCTGGGGCAGAGCACAGTACCTGCCACTAACTCATTCCTTACTATGTGTTTGCTAAATAATAATAACTAAGCGAGGTATCCCAAGAATGGAAAAACAAGCACCACATGTACTCACCATCAAACTGGTATTAGCTGATCAACATTTAAGTGCACATATAAGAATAACATGTATTGGATGTTGGGC